>CATIWQ010230035.1:0-27536 GCA_949673415.1 Euphorbia schlechtendalii | reverse complement strand
AGTTCAAAATACGAATAGGTGTTGTCAATACCGCTTATCTAAATAGAAAAATGGTGACCACTGCAAGTATACAGTTACGATGTAGCTTGAAAAGATATCGATCCCACAGGGAAGGAACCAGTTCTAAATATCAACAAGATGAACAGAATAAAAGAAAATAATGTAATTTATATTGGAGGAGTGGAATAATAGATGGATAGATAAATGTATGAAAAATTAGAGAAGATAAAAAGTATATAGATATTCCCTACGAATAAGTATAGTAAAGAAAACATGCAAAATCATCAAAGATATTATGTACACTAGATTAATTTAATAGATTCGGTTCTAGACACTCAGAAGTTCAATGATTCATCGTAGAGCAACACATGAAATGATTTTTCTAAATCTAGTGCAAACGAATTAAGACGATTATATAAACCTGAACAACAATATTAGTCTCTGTTCTTTTCAACTTATTCAACAACCCATTCAATTCAGTTTAGTTATATATATATATATATAGAATGAGAAAATTAAATAAAAATATTAATAATAACTAAAATAAATAGTAAGTAATAAAAATTAAGAATATTATTACTAATATGTTAAAATTTGAATATTTATTATCGTTAATAACGAATAACTTTGTCTATTAACAAATAAATAGATAAAATAATTAATTTATAAAGTATTAAAAAGCATATCAATTATAATATAATTGAGAAATATTATAATATTATAATTCACGGTTAGGTTAATTTTTTTAATTCAATCTACGTTCATGTTGTCATTTTCACCATCATAATCGACATGTTGGATATTACTTTGGATTATCTCCCAAATTTATTGTACAATAGAATTCACACTACTAACAATATAATTGAAAATTTTTACAATTTTATAATTCATGGTTAGGTTAATTTTTCTAATTCAATTTTCATCTATGTCGTCATTTTCACTATCCTCATCGACATGTTAGCTATTGCTTTGGTTCATCTCCCAAATTTGTTGTACACTAGAATTCCGCACAACTAACTTAATTATTTTTTTCATTTTGTAGTATTTTTAAATAAACTACATTTGTCCCAAAATAATATTACAAAGTGTGGTTTTTGTTAATATTAAAAAAGTTAAGGATCCAAAAAAAATATCATAATAAAATTAATGAAATAATATAGCTAAAAGGTAGCTTTTTTATTATTGATATAAATAATTATTATTTATTTAAGTTTCAATATTTTCAGATTCAGAATAATAAGTTTCAGTATGTTTAGTTTCAGTTCAGTTCATTTCAGTTCAGGATCATTCAGTTCAGTTTAGTTTCAGTATCTTCAGTTTCAGTTGAAAAGAACAGAGCCTTACTATGCTTAGTACGGGTCGCTCTCACATAGCCACATTTAGCAAGTTATCATTCTAAAAATGTTAGCTCACTAAACAGTGTTAAAATTACAGATCAAGTGATTATACACAATCTCGTTAACCCCGAAACTACTCTTAAAGTTAACTCAAAGGTATATAACTTGATTAATATAAAAGACTCAACAAGAAATACGCATTATGACATATAGACATATCATAAACTTTGAAATAGAAAGTATAAGTAGAAAACAAAGCAAAGTTGTAAGGCATGCAAGTGAAAGCTAAAGTTGAGCAAAATGTATCCACTCTTTAATGGGAGTCATCAATTCCTGCAATTCCTGCGTCTGCTTTGAATTCAATCTCAGCCCGTACAGAACCTCTGCTAAGATGCTATTCTTTGTGAATATCGAACAAACCAATATTAAAGAACGAAAACTTTTATTGATAAGTGATTTGCAAGTACACTTATACAACAATCGCTTGAATATGTAGAGAATTCTAATGATCGAAACAAGGATTTGAATCACTTAAACATTTTCTCGCTAACACTTATGAACGTAGCAAAAACTAAATAATTTCACTCTCTATCTACGCACACACTATATCTATCACCTTTTCTAATTCCAATGCCACTTACCATGAAATTGGTGAGGTTTGGAGCCCTTTTTATAGAGTTCGAAGGTTTGCGTCTATCCAAATGAAGAGTTGTGTCCATTGGTGAAAGATTGCATCACTTCATTGTGATTGGTTGAGAAGCTTTAATCTTATCCACAATGGATAGGCATCTATTCACGAATTGTTGACTTCTGATAAGTGTCTTTTCGTTGGTAGTTGATGGTGGTTGATCATTCTTATCTGGTGGTTGGTAGTTAGGAAGATTTGACCAAAAAACCATCTAAGTCACGACCGTGATAAACAAGTCGCAACCTTGAATATTTGTTTGACAATTTTTTGATTTTGAAGTGTATCAAGTCACGATCATGAATTGTTATCACGACCATGAATTTTTTTTTCTTCAGAATTCTTCTTGTAACTTCACCAATCTTCGACAACTTCGATCTTAAGCCAAATCTTTAAGTTCCATGCATCTTTTTGCACCTTTTTCACTCTTTTTATATAGAATTCCACTTTAGATCATTTTACTCCCAAGATTTACCTAGTATCTTCATTTGCACAAAAAATAACTACATACCACGTGAAATCTTTTATATGAAGTATAAAAATGACTTGAATTATATTTTTAGTGTGTAAAATTATATTGATAATAAGTGTAATTATAAACTTATCAATCGTTCTAGCCTTGCTACCTTGTTGAACAGTTCTTCGAAGGTTTGGAACCCCATTGGACCGAGATGCCTTATATACGAGTTCCTAGCCCCATTGATTAACATCTATACCGAGATATGCTCTGATGGTCTATACGGTATCCGAACATGAATATTCATCCAGCATCGACTGTACTTTTGGAAGGACTCGTAATCATTCTAGATGCAAACCGTTAAGTCATGCAATGTGGGTTTGGACTTCTACATATGCACGAAGTCCTTATTGAATGCCCCGGACATGCATTTCCAATTAAGCCTCAATATTACTAGTTGGTTTCCATACCATTCTCCTGCAACCTTAGACAAAGAGCATGGGAATAGCTTGGCCAATTCGGAGTCGAGGAGACCTTGTGCTTTCAGAAAAGTCTCAAATTTGAGAACATGAAAGGTGGGTGAATCCCTTTCATCATACATGGGTATTCCACACAGGCTATATCTAGGACCTGAGCAGGCCCTTGAGGCATGGAAACTGGAGTTGGCACTTGTTCCCCTATCTTAACTTGGCTGTGCTGGGCCCTTCCCTTTGTTGGACTGGGATATCATGTCAAATACATGACCACGTGGAATGCGTGACCCTATCATCATGACTTCCAAGAGTAAGCTCTGGAATTTTGCATCTGCCTTTAGCGCTACCTTGATAAGCTCTCCGAGGTCTACGCATTCTCGTGAATTAAGGCAGTGATGAAATTCAGGGCGTGCCCCGCTAATCATCATCTCCATTAGAAAAATCTGCTTCGGCTTCTCTTTGATCGTTACTTGGATGGACATCAACCTAGAGCTGTACTCTTTGAATGTTCATCCACGTCTTGGATGCAGGCTGCCAAATCCGTCATATCAACTTTGGGCATTTCCATGTATAAGAAATCCAACTTGAAAGCTTGGGAGATCTATTGCCAATTACTCCAGACAGGGGAAGGCTAAATCATGTACCATTCTCTTGCTATTCCCGATAATGAACACGGGAACAAAGTGGCTAACATATCATCTGAGAGACCTTGTGCTCTCATGAGGGTCTCGTACTTAAAGAAGTAAAACCTTGGGGCATCTAGGTAGTCGTTTATGGACATCCCGCACATCCTGAACTTCGGGCAGTGATAACCTTCAACCGAGCTCATTCTTGATTCTAAGTTTGTGTCCATATGGAAGGGATCGACTCCTGATTCGATCATCATCACAGATTCTTCTACCGCTTACCCCAAGCAATGCAAGATGGCTTCTCCTTTCATTCCTGAGTCTATCATCCTCACATTGTCTTTAAACTGAGGAAGGGGATTGTTCGTCATACTAGGCTTCAATGCGGGTTCTTCTATCACCCAATCCTCTATCAGCTTTCGGATAGCCCTCAGAAGGTCTTTATAATTATTAGTCATATGGCCGGCCACCACGTGATAGTGGTGGAAATTATTCTTTTCTTCCGGTTTGGGGGGGAGCCCATGTCTTCACACTCTCCAATTTCTTCAAATCCCGCAACCTGGTGAAAAGGAACCCCAAGTTAGTGGAGTAGGGAGATATCCCATGATATTCTTCTTTTGGTAGGTGCACGGATGCCACTCTCTCTGTCTATACTACTTATACTGCCGCCTGCTTCCCCCTTGGATGGGAGGAGGTGTGTGCCGATGAGGACCCTGCATCGGTCTTCTTATACCAGGGCTTGCTGACTGGTAGAGCTACCGCTGTATTCATGGCCTCAATTCTCTCTAACTTCTCCACTTTTTCGAATACGTCATTGTAGGATGAGAAAGTGTCCATCCCCATGTGGTTTCTATAGGCCGTATAAAGCCCCATCTAAGAACTTAACTATAATCTCAGATAAGCTGAGACAGTATTTCAACAATACTTGGGTCTTCATCCAATGGCCATAGTAAGGCTTGAATAATTCCCTGGGCATTTGCTTAATGGTCTCTAGATTCTGCATTGTCATTTTCATCTGGGAATTGAAGCCGTATTACTCCACCAATGCCCTTGATAATCGGTTCCAATCACTTGAAACTTCTGATGGCAAGTTGTTATACCATTCGTTGGCGGGCTCGCCTAGAGTGACGATGAATAACTTGGCTAGCATTATGTTTGAAATCCTCCTTGCCCTCATTAATGTTTGATAATTTAGCAGATAAGATCTAGGATCTCCCTCTCTTTTATATTTCACCAATTCTAGCATGACAAAGTTGTCAAGGAGCCAGTCTTCTTCACAGACTACTGGAAGTGTTGGTTAATGAATGGGAGGATGGTCGGAGAATTGATGGGCATGAGTGTCAAGGAACTGTTGCAAAAGTTCAGCTATGTTCGGTCCCTAGCTCTAAGGTATCGTACTCTCGCTATAATAGGGAAATCCCGACTAATGAGCAAAGGTCACAGGCGGCGGGCGAGGTTGACCAGGATTAAATGCCATGCCTCCGGAGCTAATGGCAAAGCTTGATGCACCTACCGAGTAAGGACCTGACTGATATTGGTATGCCTAGGGTCTTATTCCGGTGTGGAATATGGTATGAGCAGAAGTGTCATGCTATCCCGCCTGTTGGGAGTTAAAGCTGGGAGAAGCGAAACTGAAAGATGGCCCACTGATTGGCACTGCTGAAGGCGGTGGTGATGTGCTAACAATTTGTTGACCAAATCTGAACAGATGCTACTTCCGGGTTGTCCTGGCTGGCGTGGACTGGTTACCTCTAGAGCTCTACCCCAATTGAAATGGTTCAAAATGTGCTGGACTACTTCTAGTGCCAAATTGGAATATATTGTTTGGGGGACTGATAGTGGTCTTCTTGCTCAAGGATGATCATTGATTAGAGGTTGAATATTCCCCATGTTTCCAGAATCTGTCAGCCGATCCGAATTATAGTCCTCTATTTGCCTTGAGCGGTCATGATGCTAGATAGCCTGAACAAACTGTTCACTGCCGACGAAGGCCTCCAGTGCATTTGCAATTTCTCCGTTGATGTTCTGTTGTGGGCTTCGAGTCTAGGCAAAAGTCCCCTCATGAGTAAAATGGCCTCCGATCATGTTATCTTCTTGAGGATTGGCCATGTTGAAGAATTGGTCTCTACTTAAGTCAAAGCTTCGTCTCGAACCTGAACCTGACCTTGAACCTGAATCTTCGCTAGAGTCAATGTATGGCACACCCTCTAGAATGCTTCCATGCCTAGCCACGACGGGAGAGATTCTGATGAGGCGACGTTCAGTCCTTCTCCAAACCCTTGCTGAAGTACACAAAACGGTGATCAGATCATGCATGGTAAATGTATAAATAATGATTGTGTATGTAATGGGAGTGATTACATCATAATCATGGCTCGTTAGTTTTAACTTTAGGGGTAAATGTGGTGTTAGTGTGTTATTTAGGCCTTGTTACATGGTAAAAAGGCCCATAGTGTTGGTGGTTTTGCCATATTACCCATGAGGTAACAGGCTTGGGTTTCGAAGCATCACGTAAATAGTGTTGTGAGTGGGCGACACAGAGCGGTGGCCTGAGAGTGTGTGGAGATGAGAGGCGCGATCCACTAGTGTGTTTTAAAAAGAAAGGCACCAGGTCGGGGACCCGGGAAAAAGGTTGAAAGAGAAAGGACGAAACCGTTTTCTATCGGTTCGAACCCGAATCCGCCTTCTAAGTGTGGAGTCGCCACCTGGATTAGCTCTTTCCAGGAATTAGAGTCCTGTGAGGCTTAACGTCCAGGGGACGGCCTACCAAGACACAGAGATTCGGGTCCGGGATAAGTTACTTATTTCTTATGTTATCACATTATATTACATTTACAGAAATCGTGTTTTCTTAGTTATGCATATTTGCACTTAGGTCATTTTTAGACTATATATACATGATTCACGTATTGCAATATAATAAACCATCTACAAAGCGAAATAATAAACCATCCACAAAGTAGTAAGTAAATGCGGAAAATAAATGCAAAAAATAAAAATTACAAGGCTTTCAAAAATCAGGGGATGCAACCCCCCGCTACCCTATTAATTACATTTTCCGTAAAAATATATGCAATACCCGAAGGAAAGTAAATCCTAGGAAAACATCTAACCTGTATCCACAAAGGTTAACATGAAATATGGCACATATGTTCAATTTGATTTTAGCGATGCCCGTGTGGCGTAATTAAAACATCGATGATTTAAGTTGTTATTTTAAATAAAAATAGTTCATTTTTATTTACACATATGTTGGTCAATTTTATTAGTGAAAATGATCGCATGGCAAAAGGTGAGGTCTGTTATCCGGGAATAATTTTAATTCCCTTCGTTGGGGTATTCTGACATAAAAATTAAAAAGAAATAAAGTAGAAGATTGAGATGAAGAGAATTATTACAACATTTACAAAAATGAATAAAATAATTCCTAGGTTCAAAAATAAAAAAAAATCAGAAAGAGATGAAGCAGATGATGAGTCGGAATTCGTGGTTCTAGGAACTCAGAGGCTTACCCTTGCGATATGAAACCACTTCGGCATATCCGTTCAATCCCCGGGAGTGTTCCTCATTCGTTTTGATTTAATTGTAGTTTAATGTGGAAAAATAAGTGTTTATTTATCCAAATGATAATCAGACTCAGGTTCTAAATTTGTTTTAGACCCGAGATATCTGAGGATATTGGACGAAAAAAAGATGAAGAAATTTGATTTAAGATGAAGAAATTTGGGATCCAAATGTGTTTTGGATCCAAGAAAAAATTAGAAGAAAATAAAGTATTTTTATCTGTATTTTTTTTATCTGAAGAAGAGAATTTTCTCTGAATTTTCTAGCCCCCGATTATCGAAAAAGATCCGACTATTTATAGGAGAAATTCCTGAAAATCCAAAAAGGTGAGTTTTTCCGGCAAGGGTCTCGCCGGAAAAAAGTCCGGTGAGGCCCCTCACCGTGACTTTAGTGAGGCATATGCCTCGCCAAAGCTTGGAGAGGGAGACTCGCCAAGCTCCTTAGTGAGGTATATGCCAAGCCCTTTGGTAAGGCATACTGATAGGTGTATAATTACACTTATTATCATATTAATTTTACACACTAAACACTATATTTTAAGTCATTTTTATACTTCATATAAAAGATTTCACGTGGTATGTAGTTGTTTTTTATACAAATGCAGATACTAGGTAAATCTTAGGAGTAAAATGATCTAAAGTGGAATTCTATGAAAAAGGAGTGAAAAATGTGCAAAAAGATGCGTGGAACTCAAAGATTTGGCTTAGGATCAAAGCTATCAAAGATCGGTGAAGTTGCAAGGAGAATTCTGAAGAAAATGCATTTCACAATCGCGACAATCATTCGCGGTCACGACTTATTCTTCTTTAGAACAAAATTCTGCCAGTCAAAGATTCACAATCACGACAAGTATATAGCGGTCACGACTTGGATGGTTTTCTGGTTTTATCTTCTTAACTACCAACCACCAGATAAGTATGATCAACCGACATTAACCGCCTTCAACTACCAATGAAAAGACACTTATCAGAAGTTAACCAATCATGAAAAGATGGCTATCCATTATGGATTAAATCAAAGCTTCTCAACCAATCACAATGAAGAGATGCAATCTTTCACCAATGGACACAACCCTTCATTTGGATAGACGCAACCCTTCGAACTCTATAAATAGGGCTCCCAACCTTACAAATTTCATGCACCACCAGAGAGGAGAAAGTTAGAGTGTAATTATAGAGAGATATAATGTGTGTATAGATAGAGAGTTCGCTACGTTCATAAGTGTTAGCGAGAAAATGTTTAAGTGATTCGAATCCTTGTTTCGATCACTAGGTTTCTCTATATTCTCGAGTGATTGTCATATAAGTGTACTTGCAAATCACTTATCAATAAAAGTTTCATTCTTCAATATTCATTTGTTCGATATTCGCAAAGAATAGCATCCTAGCGGAGGTTCTGTACGGGCCGAGACCGAATTCAAAGTAGACGTAGGAATTGCGAGAATTGACGACTCCCATTAAAGAGTGGATACGGTTTGATCAACTTTAGCTTTCACTTGCATACCATACAACTTTGCTTTGCTTTCTACTTATACTTTCTATTAAAAAGTTTATGATATGTCTATGTGTCATAATGCATGTGTTAAGTCTTTTATGTTAATAAAGATATATGAATTGGAGTTAATTTTAAGAGTAATTTCGGGGTTAACAATATCGTGTAAAATCACTGGATCTGTGATATAAAACTGTTTAGTGGGCCAACATTTTTTGAATGGTAACTTGCTAAATATGGCTATGTGAGAGTGACCCGTACTAAGCATAGTATTGACGTTGTCTAGGTTTATATAATTGTCTTAATTCATTTGCGCTAGGTTTAGAAAAGTCTTTTCATGTATTGCTCTACGACGAATAATTGAACATCTGGGTATTTAGATCCGAGTATGTTAGATTAGTTTAGTGAAGTAACACCTTTATTGAACTTACATGCTTTCTCTTCTATCCTTATTTCGTAGGGAAAATCTATATATTTAGGTTCTCTAATCTTTCATACCTATATTTACTCATTTTTCATTCTAATTCTTCTTTCCTAACCTTTACTGTAATATATTTTATTTTCTCCATTTTATCTTCCTATTCGATCTTTAGAACTAGTCCTTCCTTGTGGGATCGGTATCTTTTAAAGCTAAATCGCAACTGTATACTTGTCGTTATCATCATTTTTCTATTTGATAAGAGGTACTGACAACACCTATATTTTTCGTGAACAAGTTTTTGGCACCATTGATATATAGCTAAATCTTGTGAACAGACTATTAAACTTATTAGTAGAAAAGTGGCGAACACATGCCTCACCAAAGCTTAGCGAGGGAGCCTCGCCAAGCTCTTTGGAGAGGCATACCTTTGGCGAGGCTTGCCTCACCGAAGCCTTTTGGCGAGGTTTGCCTTGCCCACCTTTGGCGATCCAAGCCCCCGGATCTGAGTTTGAATTTTTTTGTGTATTTTTATATTTTTTAGTTAATTTCTACATTAAAATCCTTTTAAATTCAGTGATGAGGAAGACTCCCATTTGAAGATCGTCGAAAGGTTGAAAATCATGTGATTCGAGGATAACTATCCCGAAAAGCCATAATCATTAAACGCGTGAGCTGGTACAAAATCCCCTGCTCATAGCTACCCCTCGTGTGATAATTACCGGTTGTATAACCAGTATGATAACACGAAAAGAGCGTAGGGATAGAGAATACCTGACCGGTGTGGTTGGTGACTTCTTATTCCCAATTGGTGATAACATAGGCCTTCCTTTCTGGCGTTATGTCTTCATAGGGTTGTCCGTTTCTTTCTTCGGGATCCCTTAGGTACTTGGTGCCCCTTATGGGCGGGTCGACCATTTTTATCTGCGGTGTCCCTTTAATGATTGGCAACCGTTTCATTCTTCAATTGTGATCATCGTGTGCCCCTTGTGATGATTGTAGATTTGTTTTAAAGACGTCTCTGATTTGTTTCCTGTGACAAGTAGGAGAAAAGTATAATGTTAATTCATTTGATGTTGAATGTTTTAATTATTTGATTGAGTTTATGCGAAGTAAAAATTTTTTCCCCTTCAATCAAAAATTAAAACATGATAAGTAAATAAGTTAAATAGAAATTCGGGGATATCCCGGGAACCGCTCCGTTGTAGGAGGCTTTTGTTGTAATGTTTACTTTAGGCTTGAGTGGGCCATCGTCTTGTTTGTAGGTTCCTCATGTGGAGGTGGAGGTTCTTGTTTATCGGGAAAATGTTGCCTTAGTTCAACATCATCTTTACCTGAAAATGTCATGATGTGAATGTACTGTATACATGTTCTTATGCGTGAACAATATTTATCATACGATGTATGTTCGTCTGTTATAGGTGTCGTGGGCTTCATCCATTGAGGAGCCTTCTCTTGTGCTAGTGCATGGTTGCTCCTAGGGTTTGTCTTGTAAGGGATTCCATTGATGACTTCCTCAAAGCGATAACCATGGGTTCGTTGAATTAGGTTCAAGTTTATAGCTTGGATCTGATTTGAGGAAAGTTTGGATGAATCGTTGATCCCGCATTATGTTGGCGATGATCGCTTAGAAGCCGTTTTACCTGAAGTGTTGAAGGTATATGATGCCTCTTACATTTTTAAGGAGGAGATGATGAATTTGATATTTCTTTGGTTTTAATTTCTACATAGATCACCCTTGCGGGTTTTCAATCTACCGAACCTCATCTTAATTTTTTCCTGGACCACCCTTTCAGGTTTTCAATCCAGCAGACTCATTTTTCTTTATTTTATTCTTTTATATTTTTTCATTTTTTGTATGTTTACTTGCGACATTCTACCATTGGCATGCAAGCAATCAAGATAAGTATAAGCATAAAGATTCGGCAAAAATGACAATTCATTGATGAACTTAACGGGGGTATAAATGTTTCAAATGATTTGACTCCTGCCATCAATTAGCCCTCTTAGGTTTTTTAACCAATGTGGTTCTCTCGATGTCTTAAGTTTTTCTTGAGCTACCCTTTTTGGGTTTTCAACTCAGCGGACTATTCTTTTTCCAGTTTGAAAAGAAACCCTAATTTTTGCTCAACTAACCGAGTGTTAATTGACAGGCTAATTACAAATTTATTTTTTGTTCATACTACTTTTTAGAGATTTATTTCTTTCACCTATGCGTGATAGCACTTGTGTAAGACTTGGTTGATTTGGTAGATCAGTCACTGTCCATGCCCATGACTTAATTTGTTATCTCGTTCAACATTTATGATCGATTGGTTGGTGCTTGCACCACTTTGCTTGCTAGACGTGTATTTGATTATGAGTCTTAATCATCGACGTTTCTTGCGATGATTGCCCCACAAATAGTAGTGAGCCGTGTGAAGGAGTTGTTAACGTGTCCAACAGTCTAACTCCTTTTTATCTTTATCAGTGACTCTTATTTGATTATCCCACGAATGATGGTCATCCGTATGATGGAGTTGTTGACGTGTTCAACTATCTGACTCCTTCTTTGTGTTATTGCACCAGTTGTTTGGTCTCATGAATGGTTGTGTTCAACGATCTGACTCTTTCTTTATGGCATTGCACCTATTGTTTGGCCTTATGAATGGAGTTGTGATGGAGTTGTTGACGTGTTCAATGATCTGACTCCTTCTATGTGGTATTGCACCTGTTGTTTCGTCTTATGAATGGTTGTGATGGAGCTGTTGACGTGTTCAATGATCTGACTCCTTCTTTGTGGTATCACGCTATTTATTCGGTCCCAACTTGCTTGGTTAACATTTTGGCCTTATTCTAGCTCCGATCCTTTTGATCTTTGCTTGAGTCAATGGACGTTTCGTTCTTAGAGATCTTTCCATTGATCTTTCATCCTTGTATGATGGAGCAATTGCTATCACGTGTTGTCTAAGTACATGTATTTGTCTCTCACTTTCTCTTAAGAGTCCAATCATTTGAATTTATTATGGGGAATGCATTTATACCAAAATTAATTTCGTGAAATGATGTGTCATGTATGCTAAAAACATTATGTATATGTTTATGAGAATGCGTGATGTCATTGATAAAATATCAAGCAAATAAACAATGATCAATTTATTCAAAAATAATTCAAAAGAAGCCTCGTAGGCTAAGTATCTGAAATCTAAATTATTACATAATTATTCATCAAAGGTTAGTGCCCACCATAGGTGTCCATGGATTCGAAGTGCTCCATCAACTTTGCCTTCTCAAACACTTCTTGATAGCTGGAGAAGCTATCATATCCAAATTTATTCCTATATGGTGGCAGTGCGCTGTCCAACAGCTTTGTTATCATCTCTGGTAGGGTCAAACGAGTCTGCAGCCTGACCTGTGTGGCCATCCAATGTGTATAGTAAGATTTGAAGTTCTCACCCTGCATTTGCCTTATAGCCTCCAGATGTTGCATTGTGGTTTCCCTCTGAGAGTTGAAACCATAATACCCCAACATAGCTTGAGCGAGGCTATTCCAATTGGTGGCTATATGTAGCGGAAGGTGGCTGTACCATTCGTTGACTGGGTGGCCTAAGGTGACGATGAAGAGCTTAGCCATGATTCGATCGCTGACCCTTAATGCTCTCATCACCATCTGATAATGCGTCAAGTGAGCGTGTGGGTCACCAGATCCCACGTACTTCTCAAACTGCGACATTGCGAAATTTGAGGGGAAGCAGTCTTCATCCCCAATTGTCGGTTGTGCAGGGTATGTGTTCCTTAGGTGGCCACCTTGAATGGCCAAAAACTGTTGCCATAAATCCACCATTCCTGGATGTTGAAGGATGGCATTCCCTACGCTTGGATAAGAGCTATATTGCCCCTGGGGAAATGCCGCAAAATGGGGCATTTGAGGTGCCTAGAACTGTGAGATGATTGACGTACTCCAATTAGGAATAGGCTATTGGTAGAAGGGTCCTGGTGTGAATGCCGGTTGGACAGGCTGCCCCTAGAAGAATTGGTGACTAGATTATTGCTGGAAAGGATTAGCGAAGTTGAATCCTGGCAGACCAATTTGGGCCTGGTTCTGACTTTGTCTTGCCCCAAAAGTAGTAGGAGTAGAAGACATTACATGCAAGATAGGAGGTCACCCTGTTGGTTTGATGTTATTGAGGGTAACCTCCAGGCTGGACACTGCATTCTAGGCCCTCTCGACGTGTTGGCGAATGAGCGATGCTAGCTATTTACTATTGGTAAAGGCATTTAAGGTAGCTACGATCTCGACGCTCACCGATGACTGCTGAGAATTCTATCCTGTAAGGATGGGTTGATCTTCCCTTGCACCTTCTCCTTATGGATTAGCCATAACAATTCATTCAACTGAATCCGAGTCTGAACCCGAGTCCTCACTTAAGTCAGTGTACGGAACCCCCTCCAGATTGGCCACAGTTAGGGAAATGCGGACCAAGCGGTGAGCAGGCCTCTTCTAAGTTCCTTTGATACATGAGCAGAATATTATACCTTGCAAGTAAGATTCTTGATATGATTCATGATGCGGGTAATGCATGAGATTTTTTTTAATATTATGGCTGCATTCATAAGGGGTTAGCATGCCATGATGTGAAATAACATGTATGTCAATCCATTTGAAACAAACAGGTTAGTAGTTAGGTAAAATGAAACATGTGGAAATGAAAATCCAACAACGGGGATTGGATTTGAGATTTGTACAATTTCGGTGTGACATCGTAATATGAGTGGTGTAAGTGAGTTGACTAAGCTACCTATGTTGAAATAGGTCAATGGTTTGAGGTTTTATACTATGACTAGGTCTCATGGAATGAGGAGGTCAAAATTATTTCGAGTAAGCGATGTGACATACCTTAATAAAATGAAAACAACTATCGTATGTAGCTACCTAATGAATGATTTGGTTATTTTACCCAATTAGGGCAGAGTTTTGGATACCTATGTGGCCATCACTATTTGAGGGTATGTGGTGATACATGAATTATTGCCTCATGTGGGCGAATGATTCAGGTATGAGGCGTATACTCTGGTAAGGTAATACTTTTGAAGTAAGTTTGCCTCGTGCAGGCTTAGGCTAGGACATTAACTAGGATATCCTTTAATGTGGGAAAAATGGTTTTGGGTAGGTATTTACCCGTTTGGGCTTTTGGTGTGTATAATTACCCCGGAAGGGCTGTGAGTTGGATGTCGAGTGAACATCTCAAAGATGATGTGTAGGATATATTATTGTCCCTTGTGGGCTAAGTGTCGGATGTTAAGTGAACATCACGTAGAAAGATATGTTTGCCATGTACAAGCTAATAGCGGGATGTCAAGTGGACATCTCACTAAAAAGGGGTAAGTGATGTTTCCATGTGATTTTATGTTGTCCTAAGGTGACACAATCTATAGTGTCAACTGTGCCTAAGTGTATTTGACACAGATGATGATAACATGATATGTACATTTAATATCATGAGTGTGTGCATTTAAGTGTCTACAGAAAAATTCATGGTTAGTATGACATTTGTATAATGACAAATTGAAAGTAGTATACAAGCAACACATAGCATGCAACGTCATATCTTCCAACCATACAACTCCCGAGTGTAGGGTTTTTGGCTAGTCTCTATCCTAATTTTGGTTCATCTTAGTATTATGAAGGTACTAAGGAGAGTACCTAAAAGAAAATATAATGCATGGTCACGTGTTTGGGTAATACCCTAGGGAAAATGCCTATGGTTTATTTACATGAGGTTTGTAAATGGGTTGTTGATGTAGAAGGTTCTCGTTGCACTAAAATACACTCTAAGCCTCTCCTCAAATGGGTTGAGGGAGGTACATGCGATATGGCAACAAGTGCTCCACCAACTCAAGTACTATCTTTTCTCATGGAGGCAGATTAGTACAAGACAATACTTCGCGGTAGTAGGGGTACCTTAGACGTATGGGCTAATGCATTCTACTGCAATGCGTTATTATGAATATGTCATAATTGAGAGAAAACGGAATAATATGATCAATAATTTTCGGCACTTATCCAAAATCTAAAACCTTTGAAAAAATAAGTTTTAGAAAAAATCCTCAGTGGAGTCGTCACTGTGAGCGGGCGACACGGAACGGTGGGCCAAGAGCGCGCAGAGATGAGAGGCGTAGTCCACCGGGGCGTTTTAAAAAGAAAGGTAATGGGTCAGGGACCCGGGAAAAGGGTTGAAAGAGAAAGGGTGAAAACATTTTTTATCTGTTCGAACCCGAATCCATCGTCTCTTAGTGTGGAGTCGCCACCTGGATTAGCTCTTTCTAGGAATTAGAGTCCTATGAGGCTTAACATCAGGGGGACGGCCCACCAAGATACAGAGATTCGGGTTTGGGATAAGTTACTTATTTCTTATGTGATCACATTATATTACATCTACAGAAAACCGTATTTTCTTAGTCATGCATATTCACACTTAGGTCATTTTTAGACTTTATATGCATGATTCACGTATTGCAATATAATAAACCATCCACAAAGTGGAATAATAAACCATCCACAAAGCAGTAAGTAAATGCGGAAAATAAATGCGAAAAATAAAAATTACAAGGCTGTCAAAAATCGAGGGATGTAACCGCCCGCTACCCTATTAATTAAATTTTCCATAAAAGTATATGCAATACCCGAAGGAAAGTAAATCCTAGGCATACATCTAACCTGCATCCACAAAGGTTAGCACGAAATATGGCACATATGTTCGATTTGATTTTAATGAGGCCCGTGTCGCCTAATTAAAACATCGAAGATTTAAGTTGTTATTTTAAATAAAAATAGTTCATATTTATTTACACGTATGTTAGTCAATTTTATTAGTGAAAATGACCGCATGGAAAAAGGTGAGGTTTGTCATCCGGGAATAATTTTAATTCCCTTCGTTGGGGTATTCTAACATAAAAATTAAAAAGAAATAAAATACAAGATTGAGATGAAGAGAATTATTACAACATTTACAATGATGAATAAAATAATTCCTAGGCTCACAAATAAAAAAAATCAGAAAGAGATAAAGCAGATGATGAGCTCGGAATTCGCAGTTCTAGGAACTTAGAGGCTTACCCTTGCGGTATGAATCCACTTCGACGTATCTGTTCGATCCCCGGGAGTGTTCCTCGTTCATTTTGATTTAATTGTAGTTTAATGTGGAAAAATAAGTGTTTATTTATCCAAATGATAATCAGACTCGGGTCCTAAATTTGTTTTAGACCCAAGATTAGAAGAAAAAAAGATGAAGAAATTTGATTTTTAAGATGAAGAAATTTGGGATCCAAATGTGTTTTGGATCCAAGAAAAAATTAGAAGAAAAGAAAGTATTTTTATCTGTGTTTTTATCTGAAGAAGAGAATTTTCTCTAAATTTTCGAGCCCCTGATTATCGAAAAAGATCTGACTATTTATAGGAGAAATTCCCGAGAATCCAAAAAGGTAAGTTTTTCCGGCAAGGGTCTCGTTGGAAAAAAGTCCGGCGAGGCCCCTCACCGCGACTTTGGCGAGGCATATGCCTCACCGAAGCCTTTTAGCGAGGTTTGCCTCGCCCACCTTTAGCGATGCGGGCCCCCGGATCTGGTTTTCCGCAAAGTTTGAATTTTTTTGTGTATTTTTATATTTTTTAGTTAATTTCTTAATTAAAGTCCTTTTAAATTCAATGACGAGGAAGACTCCCATTTGAAGATCATCGGACGGTTGAAAATCGTGTGATTCGAGGATAAATATCCCAAAAAGCCGTCATCATTGAATGTGCGTGCTGGTACAAAATCCCGTGCTCACAAGTGTGTTATACCCTTCTTTATGTAGCTAGTGAGTTTCAAAAGGATGGTGTCAGTGTGACATTTAGGCCTGTTACACGGTAAAAGACCCATAGCTTTTGTGGTTTTGCCATATTACCAATGTGGTACCAGGCTTGGGTCTTAAAGGTAAACAATGTGTTATACCCTTCCTCATATAGTGATGGGTAAATCGCAGCTAGTAAGTTTCGATTTTTGGGTAAACATGGTGTTAGTGCGACATTTAGGCCTGTTGCATGGTAAAAGGCCCATAGCGTTTGTGGTTCTGCCATATTACCCATGTGGTAACAAGCTTGGGTCTTAAAGGTAAATAGTGTGTTATACCCTTCTTTATATAATTTCGAGGAGTGATGGGTATGTTGCCTTATTTGGGTAAAGGTTCGGGCATCTTTCGGATGCCTCCATGTTGTGGTCCTAATCCTAGGTAACACTATCTTGGCGCGTCATCTAGTCCTAGACTTGAGTTTGGGTAAAATGCTGTGTTATGCCCTATGTCTTGGAAGTTCATTATTCAAAGAGATTAAATGTGGATGCTACCTTAATCGTGTCTTTCTGAGTTCAAATTTGGGTAAAACGGTGTGTTATACCCTGTGACTTTGAAGTTCATTTTTCCAAGAGGTTGTAAAATAATGCTACCCTAATTATAGCTTCTCCCAATCCTATGTGACGTTGTCTTATCGCATTTTTCTAAGTTCAAATATAGGTAAAACGGTATGTTATACCCTGTGGCTTGATGGTTCATTTTTCCAAAAGTTTTGAGTGTGGAATAAGCACTTCCATAATCATGGGTAATCCTAATCCTAGGTGACGCTATCTCTTCGCATCTCGCTACAGCTTGGACGTTCATTTTTCTAAAAGTTTGGAATAAGCCTTTCCATAATCATGGGGGATCCTAATCCTAGGTGATGCTGTCTCATTGCATCTCTCTAAATTTAGGTAGGTGGGACTAGGGTAATGATGTGTGTGTATTATTTGTGTCTGCACAGCGATCATGGTTAGCATGATGCCATAAAAAATGTGTTTGTTTAAATGCGTGATGTGGATATGAGCACATAGCACAACATATCTCATCCGACCTTATGTCTCCCACGTATAAAAGGGGTAGGCTCCTAGTTCTAGGTTAGGTTTATCTTAACATGGCAAGGATATTAAGGTTCGTTCCTGCATAAAAACAAATGCATTTTGTTCTGGTAAACCTAGTAGAAGTGTCTATGGCTCCTTATATGAGTTTAGTCATCGGGTTGTTGATGTAGAAGGTTCTTGTTGCACTGAGATACACTTTCTCTCTTTCTCAAGAGGGTCCATGCAGTATGGCAACAAGTGATCAACTTGCTTAAGCATCCTTGGTCTCCATGGGATCGCAAGTGATACTTTCACAAGCTTCATTGTAAAATAGGGCACCCTAACCTTAACGACTAATCCGTCTAATGCATATGCTTTGTTGAATACTAAAATTTTGGAAATGGTTTGACTTAAATAATGACTTTTCACCAACTCATCAAAAGATCTTCGAAACTTTTAAGTTTAAAAGAAAGAAAAATTCCCAGCAGAGTCGCCACTGTGAGCGAACGACGTTCTACCCGTGGTCACCTCGAGGCGCCAGCCTTGTGAGAAGGGCTGCGGGGTTTTCGAAAACGAGTGTGTTGTTTTGTTATGGAATAAATTCCAAAGACTCGAGGCCTAAACCTCTAGCCTACGTTATGTAGAGTCGCCACTCGGATCAGCTCTTCTGAGAAATTCGGTACAGCCTAGATCCGTTAAGCCTAAACGATACCATAGTATAGAGATTCGGGTCCGAATGGGTTTGCTTACTTCTTCGTCGTTTAAGTCATATTAGGCAATTGGCTTCCATTTTCCAATATTATAATATCCCATTCCAAATTGTTTTCGAGTTATATTTATCATGCATACGGAAGCAATAAATAAGTGCGGAAAATAAACACGTAGGAAAGTAAATGCGCCTAGTCTAGGGGGGATTAATTACATCATTGGTTTGAGGGGTTTTACAAAATTGCCTAAATACAAGAGATTTAGGGGAATGAATACATTAATATCCTATTATACAACCGATCTAACAAATACATAATTTTTATTAAAATAAATGCGATTCCCGAAGGAAAATAAAATCCTAGGCATACATCTAACCTAATCTTCCTGCATCCACAAAGATTAGTACGAAATATTTTCACAAATACGTGCCAATGCACCAAGTATGTTCGATTTTAATATTTGGAAGACCCGTGTGACCTAGTTAAATAAAAAATGCTAACAAAGGCTCTTGGTTTTCGTTATAAAAATGATTCATTTTTATACAACTATATTGCTCATTTTATTAATGAAAATGCCGTATGTGAATTTTATCAGGTCGAATATCTGAGAACGGGGTTCTCTTCGTGAGGGTTTCCTAAATTAAAGTTAATTATTTACAAATAAATGGAAGTGATAAATAATTCTAGGCCCATGAACATAATCATTATCTTTTGTATATATTCCGAGGAAATTCAAATACGGTAATAATTTTAACCCAGTTAAGAGGAAATCGGTATTCAAATTTTCTCCCATAATATATTCAAAAGATTAATATAAAATCATTATATTAATCTTGATATGTTCATGTAAATAAATTATTTTTGTTAATTAATCCGTAATTAATGCATAATATACAAACTTGTATTTTTGAGGAAAAAAAGAGGTGACATCGACGTCCGCATTGCAACATCAGTGTCAGTGTTGCAAAATTTTAGGTATCGTCGGTACCGATGTTGGTAACATAGATACCGATGTTGACTGTCAAACCTGTAGAAAACACATAAAAACAGCAGAGACAGCACAACAAAAATCCAAAACTTCAAATGATCATAACTTTCTCTATACTTAACCGATTTGAATGATCTTTATCACTCTGAAACGCTTAGGATGTGTAGATTATGTTTATGTAAACAAAATGTTAAAACAGATTTGAAATCATACCGCAATTCCTAAAAAAAGATTGGTGTGTAAAAATGGAAATAACCGAAAAGAAAACAAAACTTCAAAAAGAAAAGCGTATAAATGCAAACACAAACTCTAGGTTCTTAGAGGCTTACCCCATAGTCGAGAATCCACTTTTCCGAGATCCGCCAAGCTCCTCCAGGAAACCCTCCACATTTCTTTGGTTGGTTGTCAAGGTAGTTTGGTTTGAGAAAATCGATTAAATGAGCAAGTGTTGCGCCACAAACTTTAAGTGAAATGATTTTCATGTAGTTACGGATTATGTTTATGATTTCTTTATCAAATTTTACTAATTCAAAACTTAACAAAGGTGTTTGAAAGTAGCTTGGTCACAAGTATGAACTAAAGACATGAAAATCTAAATTTTGTTAAATGAATTCTCTTTTCTCCTTAAAACATCTGATATTTTCTATCCTTTTTATATTCTTCCTTCTCTCAATTGTAGAATGTGAGCCTTCTTTTATAGTGAGCTCCCTTCAATCCAAGTCAAAAAGCCTACATCTAGGTTTTTGGCATTTTCCCCATTTTCTTCCCACTAATGTCCCATCTAACATTATGGAGGGACTTTTCCAGCCACCTTAACAGTGTGGAAAGTGACCGGTATCAATTATTGATGATTTGTTGAATAATTCCCAGAATTCTACAATCATTCTGCTGATACTGTCATCGCGATATCGGTATCGATGTTAGTGACATCAGCACCGATGTCATTTTTTAGTGACATCGGTACCGATGTTGATGTTATGACATTCGTACCGATGTCATGATGTCATGACATCGGTACCAATGTTAACATCAGTACCGATGTTATGACATTGGTACCGATATTAGTTATATAGATACTCGTGTTGGATTTTCGATCTGACTTTGATTCAAATTGGATTTGGTTATTGATGAGGTGGCAATATCGGTGCCAATGTGGTAATGCCGATACTGGTCTAATTTAAATAAAAAAACATCTAAGGTTTGTAAAAAAATGAGGAATGCTTCTCTCAAGGACCTCCGAGACCCTATCAAAGTGGAAGACTAGCAAAGGAAAATAAATTATAGCTTCATCATTGAACTCGTGAGTGAGGATTAAAATCCCGTGCTCACACCAAGTCACGCTCGCGACTATCTATCGCGATCGTGACTTATCATTCTTCATAAGCAATAAGTTACCATCTTACATTCACGATCACGACATGTATTTCGCGCTCACGAATCATGATGGGTTTGATCAACTCTTCTCAACTTCCAACTGCCAGATAAGAATGATCAACCACCATCAACTGTCAGGCGAAGAAACAACTTTTGGAGATAAGCAACCATGAAAAGGTGCCTATCCATTGAAGATAAGGATGAAATCTTGCATCCAATCACATTGAAGATGATGCAACCCTTTGCCAATGGACACTACTATTCGTTTGGATAAACGCAACCTTTCACACTCTATAAATAGATGTTCAAATCAACAAATTTCGTGCAATTGTAGTGTCGATGGTGTCGTAAGCGGCAGAAAATGATATGAAAGATAGAGAGTGAAATTTATATAGATTTCGCTAAGTTCAAAGTGATAGAGAGAAAAATGTATAAGTGATTCAATTTTTGTTTCAATCGCTACATTTCTCCACAAATTTGAGCAATTGTTGTACGAGTGTAATTAAAAAGCACTTATCAATAAAAGTTTTTGTTCTTCTACATTCATTTGTTTAATATTCACAAGGAATAACATCCTGGTGGAGGTTCTGTAAGAGTCGAGACCGAATTAAAAGTAGAAGCTGGAATTGTGGGAATTGACGACTCCCATTAAGAGGATACGGTTTGATCAACTTTAACTTTCACTTGCATACCTTACAACTTTACTTTGTTTTCTACTTATAATTTCTAATTCGAAGTTTATGATATGTCTATGTGTCATAACGAGTATTTCATCTTGCGTCGCTTATATTAATGAAGTTATATGCTTTCAAGTTGACTTTAAGAGTAGTTTCGGGGTTAACAAGATTGTGTATAATCACTAGATCTGTGATTATAACGCTGTATAGTGAGCCAACATTTTTGGAGTGGTAACTTGCTAAATACGGCTATGTGAGAGCGACCTGTATTAAGCATAGTATTATTATTGTCCAAGTTTTTATAAGTGTCATAATTCGTTTACCCTAGATTTAGAAAAGTCATTTCATATGTTGCTTTGTGGTGAGTTATAGGATATTTGGGAGTCTAGAACCGAGTTTGTTGAAGTTATGTAGTGTATAAAACATTCTTGATTACTTTGCATCTTTTACTCCACTATACTTGTTCCTAGAGAAAATCTATATGATTTGCATCTTCTATAATCTGTTCATGCATCTATCAATTCATCAGTCTACCATTCAAATCCTTCAACTTATTTTATTTTCTTTTGGTCCGTAACTCTAGTTGATCCTTAGAATCGAATTCCTTCCCTTTGGAATCTCTTTTAAAACTACATCATAATTGTATACTTGTAGTTATCATCATTTTTCTATTTGATAAGCGATACTGGCAACACCTATTTATATTTAGAACTTTTATATTATCGATGGAAAAGTGGCAAACAAGAACTAGTGTCAAAACTCCTATTGATCAAACCCCATTCTAGCTAGTATACAGGATGGAAGTAGTCTTACCAATTGAAATGGAAGTGAGATCCCTTCGAGTAGCCTTGGAAGAAAAATTAAAGGAATCAGATTGGGCAAGTGATAGATTCAAGCAACTAAATATGATAGATGAACAACATCTGAAAGTATTAGACCATCTATAGATGAATCAACAATGCATGACTAGAGCATACAATAACCGGGTTAAGTTTATGAACCAACCTTTGAAGGCAAGAGACTTGGTCTTGAAGCAAATGAGACCATTGAATGTGGACATCCGGGGGAAATTTCGACCAAACTAGGAAGGTCCTTACGTTGTGAAGAAGATCCTAAGCAAGGGAGCAGTCAAGATCATGGATATGGATGGGAATGAATTTGTCAATCCGATGAACCAAGAGAGGTGCAAGCGCTACCATGTGTAGGGCCAAAAGAAATAAATCAGAAAAAGCAATACACAAAAAAGAGAGCAAAATGTAAAAGTTAGTTCGCCAGCTAGCACTTGGCTAGCTGAGCAACAATTAGGACCTTTATTTGCAAAAGAAGTAATAAGAGTCCGCTGAGTTGAAAACCCGCAAAGGGCGACTTAGGCAAAAATTAAGGCTCTGTGAGGTATAGAGAGATCACGAGTTAAAAAACCTGTTTTAGGCTAGCTGGTGGTTAGATTCAAATCATTGAGAAATTTATACCCTCTTTAAAATCATTAATGAAATATCGTTATTATTGCAAGATTTATTTTTATGTTATATGGGTGTATGCATGCGGAATTTCACAAGTAAACATAACAAATTCTAGTAAAAAGGCCTCAATAATGTCAAAAACAAATCAAACACATAGTCTAGAAGATGAATGTCAAAGTCTATAACAAGGAATTATAAGTGATCTACGGGTGCCTATCAGCCCACCAAGTACGCTTCCTTGAAGTATGAGGAAGAGGGTCTAAATCGTCCTCATCTCTCTTCCACTCATGCGACACCATAAGATGTTGATCGGCATTAGGAAGACTCCTAATCGTACCTAACCACCTACGATAAAACTCATCAGTATTAGTGATAACTGGGTCATTGTCATCTAAAGCAACAATAGTGGCACGCGCCCATAGTCCTCGTATAGTGTTCGGCATGTCAGGACTAAACTTGTGGAAGCGGGTCGAACACAGTAGCCTAGGAACTCACTGCTGACGCCCATACTACCTACACAGGTGGGAAGGAGAATAGGAGGTAACGTCGAATAAGCCCATCAGTAGCATGTCTGAGTCATGCACGTTGGTGGCCACAAAAGGAATCTCCAACCAAGGACTAAGCTAGTGAATCTCGAAAGCTCGGTAAGGATGTAAAATCTCTATCCAAGCCTCCTCACTCAATCTACAATGGTCCTTCCTTACAAATCCTCTAGGACCGTAATGTGAGGGAAGATACCGCGCCTTTCCCAAACGAGGGTCGACGGTCAAGTGAAGCTTCTCCAACAGCTACACCTTCAAGTATTTCATTCAAATAAGAGGATGAAAACAAAAAGAGAAATGTTGAAAGGATATAACTCGAGTAAAGTAAAGTGTTCACCCACTATGTCCGAGTTCATGGTGGCAGCATCCTTGTGAACCAAACTCTCTACTAAAGCTAAAGCCACAGGATAAAGACCTGTAGAGAGTGGGTTATTAATCTATAATAAGCAGAATGGGGCAACTTCTCCTACCCCACAAACGAAATCTACTAAGAGAAGTAGAGTCACCATGGAAGGCCATGAAAGATGAGAGCTAGACGTGGCCACACACTAGTTCAAGATAGCATCAACTCGAAAACCTCCAACATCAGGAGGGGTTGATAAAAAATGCTTGCTGGAGTCTAAATTCCATGGCCCTCGCAGCTTATCCTTGCCTCCAAATTGGAAGGAGGGAAAAGCAAAGGAAAGCCTCACGGGGAACACCAGACTTGGGTTCACCGGGAAAGGAAGCCCCAGATGGCATGATACTTCTCGACCAAGGGGCAAATCTCAAAGTCAGCAAAGCGGAACATGTGAGTAGCCAAACCCCAAAACTTTAGGGCAGCATGAATAAAGGCCGTATTCACGAGCCTAGATGTAAGGTATTGAAGTCCTCACAGCCCGAACCCATTGATCTTCCACCAATCAGTCTCCCGAGTGGTGTAGAGAAAAGCCCTAAGTTGCTCATTATGCGTCGACATCAACAAGAAAAAACTAAAGAAAATTCCTCAAGATCGGTGTTGCCTACACGCATTAGCAAGAAACATTAGCATACTACATTCATTCATCCATACATACACATAAACATTAGCAACAAAACAAACATTCACTTCCATAAAATAAAAGCGCGACAAGTAAGGACCCGGCACGCAGCAACCAAAGTCCTTTTCTCTTTTTTATAAAGTTTAGGTTTTGAAAGTTCTACAAAAACTATCTAAGAGTTTCAAAAGAAAACAAAACCAAAAAAAAAGCTCCTAAGCATACATCGCCTATCAGTCACCTCCACCCACCGGATCTCTAGACTCCATGGTAACGGTCTCAAATCCCAGGGGCGCAGACTCCTAGAGGACCATTAGACGAACCACGTGCAGGAAGAGGCCGAGGGATGTCGAAAAAGGAAGCGTCCCACTCAAGAGTGAATAGTGGCTCAGTGCCCATCCCTTCAAGCAAAGTAGACAACTCAAGCTCAAAGGAGTGAGTGAAGTCCTCAGTAGCAGCCCTAGTTTGCTCCTCCTCCCGGACCCAAGCAGACTCGGTGTTTCTACCGTAACAACTTTTGATGCTGGGCATCCAACCTCTGATATCGAGTATCTAAATCTCGATGATTGGTATCTAGGCCCCAATAGTGGGAATCCAGGTTCAGGTGGCGAATGTCTAACTCTTGGAAATAGCCCTTAAGCTCCCGGTAACACTGCTTGAAATCAGTCCCCTCGCTGCCAATTACTACAATCATCACGATAAACAAAAAATCACAATCATATACATCAAGCATAATATAATATAAATACATTACAAATCAGCATAAATAGGTCAAGAAGGAAAGTGTACCCACATGACTCCATCCTGCAGGATCATCATGTCCCTCTCATGGCAAGGGAATGCCGGGCTACTCGCTCCATCTCCTCTCAAGCATATTACAGAATGAACAAAAGAACATCACACATTCTAAAACCACCACCCTACATTTGACAATGAATTTGTTAGTTAGAAGGATCAAAAGACAATGTGTGGAGGCTCCGAGGAAGAGATATCTGTCTCTCCGTCCCTGGGAAATCCATCAGATAAAAAGTCGTATCCAAGGGGACCCTCAATCTCCCCTCAATGATGTTCGAGGAAGCGAAGCTCGAACCTCCAATAGAGACGTTCATATCAGAGACCCAAACCCTCTTTCGGGCAGCATCCTGCAACAATAAATAACAATCAGAAGCAAGATTGATAAAAAATGAAAAAAAAATTGGTAATTAGCACTACTCTCATACCTGACAGCCCACGCCAGTACCGCTAGCACCCACAACAGGACCGCTTATCCCCCGACTACATGGTTGAGCACGAGGCTGAGCAATGACATCCTAGGTCATAAGATGTAGCGGGATCAACATGTCCTGAATAAATGCCTCATAATCACTACACCGACTAGAGACTTGCAAGTCGTGCTCCTCAAAAAGTAGCTGCCTCTCCTCCAGGTCGGTAATCACCAGGTGCACCCATAATAGTCCAGTAGGAGGCGCAGGAGGCATACGTCTATCAGACACTGGCTTCATTAGCCAAAACTGTATGCGCTCGCCCAGATACCACTCCCATAATCAGGGACACTCTAATATGAAGTGGTTCTAATCAACCTCCTTCTGGATCTCCTTCACCATCTGGTAACTCGGGAGTCCCTTCTAGGGATTGCGGTAAACCTAAAAATGTAGTCAGCTCAAGTTGGAGTAATTTTCAATAAGGGGTAAAGGAATAACTTGTCCGAAATAAAGTAGAAATCATCACCCGATCAAAAGTCAAATCATAGAGATCATCGCAATACTCCTCGAATGAGAAAATACCTCCCTTGAAGGTCAAGCAAAGCCTAGCTAAGGATGGAGAGCGTATAGGGATATCGGAGAAGCTTGGGGAAGGGAGGAACCTGTATGAGAAAGCCCAAACATGCACAATCCAAGATGAGTATATGATCAGTTGAATGGAACAACATATATTGATAACAAACGAAGCATACCTGAAGAATTAAAGGGAAACATCGTGTTGACTTGTGATGGGCCCTCACAACTAGATCGAGGGCCAAATATGTCTGGGCTAGTATAGCTCGAGGCCATTTAAGGCTATTGTTACCCTCAAAGTCGATCAAAGGAGGAATAAACCCATAGTTGATCTCAAAATTTACTATCGAATATAAGGTCACGCTGAGTATCGTGATAAGGAAGGATCAAACGTAGAGTGGAACCTCCTCATCAGAGATGGATGATCGATCAGTCCAGTAATCAACTAACTCTTGGTAAAGTAACGTCTTACCTCTCAGGTCGATGCTGAACAAATCAACGATCTGCTAACAAATAGCTGGACTAGTGTAAAATCGCTCCATGAAAGCGTAAAAAAGAATCATAGCCCCGGACCAAGGTAGGCTGGTAATCGCCACTATATTCGAGGGAGTGATGGTAACTTCCCCGATGGCGAGATGAAAAGTGTGCGAAATGTCACACCATTGCTAGGCTAGTGCCACCGACAACGCGTAAGGCAGTTGCGTCATCTACAATAATCGCACAATGTCATTGAAGCATGTGGCCTCAATGGCTTGGGCAAGCTAGGGCCGTGCTGCTGCGTGTCACCACCAAGCTTGGATGGTGGAATAACCACTCATGGGATGAATAATGGGAGTCTGTGAATAAAGTAACAATACGGGATTAACGATAAATTAAGAAAATTTTAGATAAAAGAATGAACCGAACCAAAATTTATATCGCTCGCCATTAAAATATTTTCCTTATCATCATACCTTTTGTTTGCATACTTTTCTTATTTATTTTCTTAATATTCGGGTAGAGTTTTAACCTATATATTTATAATACAGTTATTCTGTCTTTTTAACTAAAATTTATTTCGTCAC
>CATIWQ010230030.1:0-10089 GCA_949673415.1 Euphorbia schlechtendalii | reverse complement strand
ATAATTCGTGAATAAGAGTAGTGCAAATACTTGTGATATATAAATAAACCCCAGCAGCGTAGAAGAAAGCAGGTGAGTGTAGGTTTGTGTCTGCAATGGCTTTGCGTTGGATAGTTGGCAGAGCCTCTTCTTCCCTGCCTTGTGCGCTTAATTTTCAGACCAGAAGACTCTGCTGCGACTCAGAACCAATCGAGATTGCTCGTCATATTTATTATGCAGATCCATCTGATGCCAAGATTAGCAAATCCGACGGCTCCGTGCTTGTTAGTACTCTCACTTATTCATATAAAGTTACTTTCTTCATGCTGTTTTAGATCGATTTTCTTCACAAGCTTTCGTACTTTCTTTTTTTTAGATTGATTTTGTTTGCTCGTTTATTGCATAAATTCCTGTCCAAGGGTTCTTTTGGTAATTGCCATTGATATTGTTTGTTTGCAGGCCAAGTATGTCCCACCCGGATTACCATTCTGGGTTCGGGATTTTGGTACAGGAGATGGATTATTTCTTGAACGGAGGTACGGGAATGAACTATTTTTTGGTCAAGTTAATCACATGATCGGTCAATATTTTCTGATGGAGTTCACTGTGATAAAACCGCATCTGTTACTCGTATTTGAAACCACGGTCATGCGCCAATCCTTTTTGATCGATATGCTAGTTATGAGGTCTCCCATGTGTGGAGGAGAAAATCCATCGCCAAAGTAAGTGCAATTTTATGTGATTTTGGTTTTTTTGTTTTTTTTTTTTTTTTAACTTGAGATTGGAATTTATGGAATGGCGTTGTGACTACCTAGTCTTACTTGTAAGTGTATGTGCCCGTGTTGGCTCAATTCTGTCGGATTTGGATTCTGGCAAAGGAGTGAGTTTATCAGCCTGGACATAGTCAAAGACAAGTAAACATCCAAATGCTTCAAACCTGAAATGTGTTGTTTTCTGTTTTGCCAGCCAATGTAGAAAAGATTATTTGGAGGGTTTTGACAACTTCCTCGAAACTAAAGGGATCAATAGCAGCACCCTCAAGTTTTTGTTTGATCGATTCGAAACCGGAATGAGGCCCCTTGGCCGAGCCCCAACACAGAATGTAGGAGAAGATGTTTCATAAGCCTATGGATAGATAGTATTTCCAACATAGGAGGATTATGTTGCGTGCTATACAATGCCTGGCCAAGTACTCCAGCTTAATAATTTATTTGCCCCTTGCTTCTCCGGATTGTGTACCATTTGATCTGTAATTTTTTTTCTTCCCAATAATCCAAGTTTTCAGTTGGATCCAGTATTTACTTATCTTACATCAAAATTTTCTCCGTGCCATGCCAACTACATTTCAATTACCGTTTATCTAGTCATAATCAAAACTTTGATATAATCATAATGTCTATCTCAAAATTAAAATAAAACTATATGTAAACCTAAATAAATTGAATTCCAAAAAGTGCAATGTAAGAAAAACGTAGATTGACACAAATGAATGACAAATTCAACTTTGACTGGTTAGAGAGAGACAAGTTAAATCAATCAAAATATGACACATGTCATTTGGTGTGAGGGTAAATTGGTCACTTTCTTCAAGTTCGGAGAATTCTTATATGGAGAAACACCCCTCAAAATATTGTTGTGCCGTATACTGCACATCACTATTTTATTATTTCCAACACCGATAGTCCTCTATTGGAAAATCCCCAAATATTCTCTGAATTATTCCCGAAACCTCCAAATATCTTCTATATTTTATAAAAAGTTATAGTTTATATTATATGGGCATATGGTTATGGCCTTATACCAAGTCCTTTTTTGTAATTTTACTAACCTTGTAATCTTAAAGTTTATGTATATAAATGGAAGAATAGTGTGTAATTGAACCAAATATTATTGGCTTTACAGTTTTTATATGTATTCTTATTTTGAATGTTGAACATTGCATCTCAAGTTTGATGTTTATTTTCTTAGGATTTACTATGTAAAGTGATAGACTTTTTAAATTATACAATAAGACTTCAAATTTATTTAGCATTAAGCATTGAAACAATTTGGTTGCTTCAAATTTTCAAGTAATGATTCAAAGTTTTTATTTTATAAAACTTTGAAAATATTTACATTGTGTTTATTTTAGTGGGAAAATGGGGAGTTCCCGATAAGGAAACGGAAGAAAAATTATCTCCGAATCCTTTATGAATATGGAGATTATTTTTTCACCGAAACCTTAATGGATATGGAGATGGGGAAATGCATTTTCCTCCCCAATAAGCCTCGTCTTCATCCCTAAATGGCAGAAACAGTTGTCAAGGTGGAGATGATGATGGAATTCAAGTTTTGGTTTCCAAAGTTTTTATCTTTTGTCTCTCTTGATGATGATGATGAGGTATACATGATAAATTATTATAGTGGCTTACATAAATTTTTAATCAACCGCAATTAATCAATTATTCGTTTGCAATAATATTTATCCTCGGTATTTGAATTTAAGGAATTGGCTTATGTTGTTTTCATATCAACCGAAATAAAATTTACTTTAAAATACTGTGCGGGAAAATAAATTGAAAAGAACATGACATGTATGCATAAAAGAGAAGACCCTTATTTATATGGATTACAAATTATTGAGCTTTTCGCTTGATTTTTCTTCTATTTTAAGACGAGATTTGAGTTACTCCAACTTTTGACTGAAAGTAGTCATAGAAAAATGGAAAATAATGTATTTATCTTGTTTGAGTTGACTAATATTATGATTTAGGAATTGAGAATGCACGTTAGGAAGAGGATATAGGTATTGCACATGTGTGACCCACTACCGATTTGTTTATTATGAAGAAAAGAGACATGTTAAGAAAATTTTTGCGGACTAGTATGATTTTCTTTTTCTTTATATGTGACTGCTAAGGATCACATCACTTGTGTTTTAATAATAACGAGGAAATTGTTATTTTTTTACCGCTAGTAGTTGAATAATATATTCAAAAATTTAATAAATTGACCTTCTGGCATTCGCCATGCACTTTCCTACCCCCATACACATGGGCTCTTAGCTACATGGCTTGTTAACCAACAAATCGCGTTGGAGTTTGTAACCAAACCTTTGCTTAGAGTGATAGAGGGAGGGCCTTGACATGTAATTAGGACCTTTGCTTACAATGATAGAGGGAGGGCCGTAGTGGAAAAACATAGTTCTGTTAACCTCTCCAAGTTAAAAAAGGAAAAGTAGTTTTAGGAATAAGAGGTTTTATGACTAGAAACAGTACATAAATAACAATGTGAAAAATCTAGTAGTATTTCTTTTTGAGCCTTTATCCGGTTCAACTCGCCCGCCTTATAATTTATCGAACATAGATTCCCTACAAGGCTACTAAAGGTTTATGTCCGCGTTCATCTAGTTTGTTAACTGAAATTCTATTTTTTTCAAAAAAAATAAACACAACATAAAATCTACTCACACTCAAAGCAGATACTAAACAAACCTTAATCAATTGGCCTTGTACATTGATTTTCCACAGTTCAACGTGTCTCGAGCATAGCAACTAAGCCAGTGCGCTGGTTGTAAGTAACCATAATCTGGCATGCCCCTTGTATCTCTCCTGTGTTCAGTAAAAATTAAAAGATGAGGAGGTAGAAGAAAAATCAGTTCAGCCAAACACAAAAAAATAATCTGTTGTCGGAGATAAGAAAAAATGGAAATTCGGAAAAAGCGAACTACATGGGAAAAAAATTGGAATTCAAGCCCATAAATTTGTTTGGCTTGAGAATGAATGTGATTCAAACATACACACCTTGTTGCTTAGTCCATTCAGACATATAATATAGACTAAGGAATTCTCATGGCCATTAGGTGAACTCATAAGAATGAACCTGAATTATGAAGAACAGAACAACCAGTGATCAATACTTAGATGCCATAGAGTGCATTCCTGGAAAATTAACATAAAAGCTACACAATAGTAAATCAATATGAAGCCTGAAGCAAAACATCTCTTAGACCTTAGTTAAATAACATCAAATAATTTCAAAACGTCATGTAAATGGAATAACTTCATTTATCTACAGCGTCATCTAATCAAGAACAAATTAATCAAATGAAGTTATAAAAAAACCTTTTTTCCGCAATAAAAACAAATGGTTAATTCTTGTTCTGTTAACATGAAGCAACAATAGTTCATCCAAACTTGCCAATCTAGCAAAAATGAGTATCAAAGAGCTTCTCAATCCAGCTAATTGGGCTGACTGCATTCGTCTAACAAGAGCAACAATCAGGTCCCGGATATGCTGTGCCATTTGCATAGGCAGATGTAAAATGAGTTGCAAAATGTAACTCCCAACGAAAAGAGATCCTGAGCTTTCCAAAGTGGGGCTGTGTAGCAAAAACGTTAGCATCTGGAAACCACAAACCAAAAAACTATATAAATAGACTCGACTGTGGTTGATACTTCATGAGCTAAAATTATCAAAAAAAAAAAATGCAAACACTGAGACAGGTGGCTATAAAAAGTTAACACAAAAACCTACCTATTATACAGAAAACCCACCAGCCTTAATCGCTTCTTGCATTGTTTCAAGTGCAAGGTGTAATGTTTCATCAGATGCCTGCCTGCGAGGCAAAAGCACACAACAAGATAAAATACCATGTGAGATAAGAATAATTCATGTATTTATTTTAGTTTGCTACCTGGTGAAGAAGATCTGTAAGCGATGAAAGCAATCCCATCATTTGAGGCTGAAGATTTCTTCCTGCAGCTTCAGGTAGGAGTTGGGAGAGTGCACGACAAGCACCTACTTTCACAGGTGGGGGCCTGTTATAATAAAAATTCCATGAGAATATAATCATTATGATCATAAAAACAGATGCACTGATATACAAAGTTTGCTTACACATCTATTGCAACTGCCTGTATTGCAGCAGAAAGATAGTGCTCAAGATATCCACTGCCAATCTGTAATATACTGAATATCAGTCCAAAAGAAAAATAAGCACAGGAAGACAAGGAAATACAGGAGAAATTGCCACATCGGAGAACTTAGCAACACAAGCAAAGATGCGAGAATAAAGAAATGGATATTCATGCACCCCTGCACACCCAATAGAGTTCATCCACTATTCATATCTGAGGCAATTTTTTTAAATAAAACATGCCAGATTCCAAACATATAAACAGAGACATATGATTGAAATAAACTGTAACATCTCTAACAAAACTGTTATAATGGGTAGGAGTGCTCACTCGTCTCGTGACAAAATAAAGCAATCCATCTCCACATTAATGGATAAAACGACACCAAAAAAATAACAAACAAAATATGAATTAACTGATAAAACTTGCCTTGATTCTATAAGCAATGAGGTCATACATATTAAAATTATCACTCAATAGATGTTTCATTCCACAATCCACACTACTTTAAGGGAAAAATAATTACAAAATCTTCTAAGCAAGTCCTGCTTTTAATTCCCCACCTTTTTGGTCCGAAGCTGGATAAACTTGTTAAGGAAAACTTCAGCACAGTACTAACAGTAATGTCCTTGTAAGACTTTTGTTTTGCTTGGTAAAATGTAAAAGCGAAAGGAAGGGAATAAAAGGTTTTTGAGGCATTTAGGCAAATAAAAGTGAAACCAAACACAACAGTTATGGGTCGGACGGGTTTTCTGTTAAAAGGTTACTCTCATTTTAAGTATTTCTTAAGTTTATGAATATAAGCAATGTAAGTTTCTTCATTTTTTATGAACACTGCGTTGCCTAAAATGAATTCTTTCAAGTCAAATTACAGTTTATTTACCAATTTTGAAAAAGATGGGATCATTGTATAATACAGAGAAACTATTTAACAAATTAGATGAGTCTTTTTCTTCCTTTTTTTACCCCTATTAAGAGGCTGGAAAATATTTCTAACAGATACTGGGCTTTACAGAATCTTCCATAATCATCTCAAACTCCATGAATTAGAAGCCTGATACAGACAAACATTAAATTAAGACTCAAAGAAACCTAGAACAAATTAACTGCATAACTAAAGGTACTAGGAGGCCAATTTGCACAATATTAATAAAGATTTCAGCAACCACTGATCATAAGATGAAAATACTATAATAACTAGAAACCGCCTGAATCTGATTATTTTTGTACAAGAAAAAAATTGTTCCAAAAATTATTGATCATAAAATAGCCAAGAGTAGCATTTCAATATTTTCAAACGGCCATAAAGATATTCCAAGGGATTGAATTACTAGTCTACAAATCTTACAGTAGCAGTCTTAGTAACAAAATATAAAAAAAAAAAATTCTAATTTTCCTTCAATCGTTTCACTTTCAATGAGAATTCAATTTTTTACTTGTTTGTGTAACGCTAGATAATATCAGTTAGGGCTTAGATAGGCCAAACATGTTACATAAACCTGAAGATAAAAATCAAAATTAAGGAAATGAGTTCATTTAAAATATATATATTATTTACCATAAGTTTTACCTAAGGTAGCAGCATCCATCTCGTTCTTTAGCGAGACCAGATTGCCTGGAAGTTTTTTCTCGTTTAAGAATCCATGTATAAAGCAAACAACAAACCTCAAAGTATTCATAAAGTAGACAGCAGATGATACCTTTGCATGACCAATGTGAAGGAATCCATTTGGTTCAGGAGGGAAGCGAGTCAAAACTTTTCCCCTTGTTTCTTTCAAGTGCTTATCAAGCATTTTCTTCGTGTTGCAACATCTCAAAACAGAGTTATTACTAAAGAAGATTTCAGTATGTACCTGATATTCGACAAGAAATTATCACATTGCATAACATGGCACAAAACCCGAAATAGAAAACGGGATAATGTCAAAAAAGAGAGTTCAAGATCTCATAATATAAGTTAGTGGCGGTGAAGCATATCAATAACGGTTCATTACGTCTCAAAAAATTTAGCAGAGCAAAGCTAAAAAAAAAAAAACTTTAACCGGCATAAATAAAAACAGTTAAATATGTTTCTCAAAACAAATTGTCATCACATCATATCATATCAATTACCTTAAAGTTTTCTTCGGGATTGGGAAAAATAAGGAATGGATTAATTTCTTCTTCAGATGGCTGCACGGGCTTATCCTCGGGAACATTTTTGTCCTGTCCAAATTCCCCAAACATATAACAATCAGAACTTTTTTAATATCAAGAAAAGAGACTAAATGCAAGTTTGCACACCTCAACTTTTGCGGGCTTTTCCTTTTTCTGCTTTGAGGGCTTCTCATTATCAGCTGCAGTACTCTCATCAAGTAATTCAAATATTTTTGCATCTATGAGTTTCTAATGGACAATACGATTTGCGTCAGCAAAAAAATAATATAAATACACATAAGTTTGAACTTTGATGATAAAATCTTTTCCGAAGTGTGTAATTAGCATTTCTCCATCTCACCTTGACAATCTTTGGATCAGCCCATGGAAGGCTCTTGCGGACATGTGCAAAAATTTCACCCACTGAAAGCAAATTCATATCAATCATTTTAAGGTACTATTATCTGCATTACACAGTCAACACATGGTAATGCATGTAACAATATTTGTGGATCACACAGTCAACATATAGTAATGCATTTAAAAATAAAAGTAAAGCAGCAACTTTGATGTCAAATACCAACCATTTGTTCTATAAAGTAGCTCCAAAATTGATCTCTTGATTTGTTCAAATACTCCATTAACCTTACTTTCAATTTCTTCCACTGAGACTTCAACACGTGGGCAGAATCACAAAGCTATCAAACATCTAGACTCTTTTTTAATTTTAATAGAAGGCTAACAATCAAAGAAACATAAAATGATATCTTTAAAAAGTTTGTAAATACTATATAATTTTATAACTACAAAAGATAGAATCTAATAACTGAGACACGGCATTAAGAAGGAAATAATGTAGACGAATCCCAAAAGATATGTTTATGAAATCATAAGAAAACCTACCAACACCACATGCTTCTTCAAACTCTTTCAATTCAAAACTTTCTGAAGCGATATTAGATAAAAACGGAAGTGCAGCTTCCAGCTGTGCTGTGGTTTTAATCTGCAAAACATCAACAGATACAGAGCCAGAGTCCGTTCATTATGTTGCTTCACAGCAAAAGTAGTTAGATCACAAAGGCGTTTTTCAAGAACTAGGCCAAAGGCACTAGATTGGCACCTTTAATTTAACAATATATCCAAGCAAGGTAGGTCGATGAACAAGGGCATTTGCTAGATCTTATTCCGTTTATATTTTAAGTGTAAGAATTTGAAAGTTTTGTTAATTAATTTAAAGTTTTGGTTTGGTTCGATTTTTTACCAAATCAAATAATTTATTTCAATTTGATTAATTCGATTTTTATTGTTATTTGATTTGGTTCGGTTAATAATATTTTTCTTATTTAATGTTTAGTTAATTCGGTTCGATCACCCCTAACTTTAATTCGCTTCCCAAATACAATAGGATGGGTAAATTTATAGAAAATTTATAAAATTATTTTTCATTCGAGGTTATAAAAAATTGTTAATTTATATATTTTTTTGAAAAACTTGTTAATTTATATATAATTAGTACAATACGGAAATCTTGAGACGATGAATTCACAATATAAAAGTATTATATTACACACCAATTTACTCATTTAAAATAAAATTAGACTAAACAAATTTTAACAACCCTAATTTATCAAACGATTTCTAATTCACAATAGAATATCAAACCTTAATTTATTGAAATCTACTTTATTAATTTATTGAAATAATCAATTTATAATGATCGAAACCTAGTAATTTTCCAAATTATTCGTATATAGCATTAGGATTTGTAATATTAAAATCGAATTATTTTACAACTGATTAAACTCAAGTAAGAAATTAGAGTTGATAAGCAAGAAAATTAAAATACAAACATAATCGAAGATAATTAAGAGGGTTGCGGCGGAATGTATAGTGCAAAGTCTGAGTCTGTAATTTTGTTCAACTATTGTATTGCATAAGACGAAAAATAGGTAAATTGTGTATGGGATAGAAAAATGAAATTAGAAAGAAATGAGCAATGCAAACTGTGCAATGGAACTCGCAATGAACAGAAAAGAAATGTGCAATACAAATCGTGAAAATAAGTTTCATAAATACTACCATGTTCATGACTTTCTCGAGATTACCATTATATATTATATTTAATAAACTTTTCTCGTTAGCTTTAATTGTGATATTTATTCATTTTCAAAATGAGGATAGATGTTTCAAATGTTATCAAAATCATCTTTCTATATTACTTGTTGAATTGCACAGACTACTACTTTATGAAGTTTTAGAATAGACATCAACATGGAATTTACCGATCCGAATCAGATATGAATAAGAGAGTACAACATGTAGTGCAAAATCATCTTTCCATGTTGATTGTCTGAAGAGGCTATCAAAATCATCTTTCCTTGCTACTTGCACAACATGATTTTGATAGTATGAAGAAAGGTTAATAACTTTTAACTTTTGAGTTCTTTGCTTTGTTTTCCTTGTTTTGGTAACGTAGCTGAAATTTACGCCATTTAAATGTTGAACCAAAAGCATTCTCGAAAAGGGATAAAAAAAATCGACTAGAATCGATCGTCCAAACAGGACAGATATTTGAGGGAGAAGCGGCTGTATGAATGCAAAGTAGAGGGTGAAAATGAGCTTTTATAGAATGAGCTATGTGTAGGGCAACTGAAAAGATGATTATCAGAGGGGTTGTGAGAAATGGATGAACCAATTTTCTTACAATGAATGTAGTTTGATTGAATCCTACGATGGTCACTTAAAGATTTGGTGGAGTGAAGCAATTCTTGGAATGTTGAGACATGCTTCAAAGATAACAAAATCAAGTTCTGATTATATATATCATGGATTGCGAGTCCCAAAGTGTGGTCTTGCTTGCAAATATATAAGCCACAAAGTAGCAATCTGCCAAATGATGAATATCAAGCAACCTTTTGGGATAAGGTTATAGAGATAAAAAAAAAAGGTTGATGTGTGAATGAAATATTGTGGTTGGCTTTGTGTATAGTGTTGGAAATGAAACAACAGATTTAATTGTGAAGCGAGGCATGCTTGTTGATGAACCGGCCCACAAAATAAACCATGTGTATAGAGA
>CATIWQ010230015.1:0-10165 GCA_949673415.1 Euphorbia schlechtendalii | reverse complement strand
AACACTATGAATTAAGTCATTTTTATACTTCATATAAAAGATTTCACGTGGTATGTAGTTGTTTTTTATGCAAATGCAGATACTAGGTAAATCTTAGGAGTAAAATGATCTAAAGTGGAATTCTATGAAAAAAGAGTGAAAAAGGTGCAAAAAGATGCATGGAACTTAAAGATTTGTCTTAGGATCGAAGCTATCAAAGATCGGCAAAGTTACAAGGAGAATTCTGAAGAAAAACTCAATTCACAATTGTGACAATCATTCACGGTCACGACTTGTATACTTTAGAAACAAAAGTCTGCCAATCAAAGATTCACGGTTGTGACTTATATATCGCAGTCGCGACTTGGACTGTTTTCTGGTTTTATCTTCTTAACTACCAACCGCCAGATAAGCATGATCAACCGCCATCAACTACGGATGAAAAGACACTTATTAGAAGTCAACCAATCTTGAAAAGGTGCCTATCTATTGTGGATTAAATCAAAGCTCCTCAACCAATCACAATGAAGAGATGCAATCTTTCACTAATGGACACAACCCTTCGTTTGGATAGACGCAACCCTTCGAACTCTATAAATAGGACTCCAAACCTTACAAATTTTGTGCACCACTAGAGAGGAGAACATTAGCGTGCAATTATAGAGAAATATAGTGTGTGTATAGATAGAGAGTTCGCTACGTTCATAAGTGTTAGTGAGAAAATGTTTAAGTGATTCGAATCCTTATTTTGATCACTAGATTTCTCTATATTCTTGAGTGATTGTTGTATAAGTGTACTTGCAAATCACTTATCAATAAAAGTTTTCATTCTTCAGTATTCATTTGTCCGATATTCGCAAATAATAACATCCTAGCGGAGGTTTTGTACAGGCCGAGACCCAATTCAAAGCAGACGCGGGAATTGCGGGAATTGACGACTCCCATTAAAGAGTGGATATGGTTTGATCAACTTTAGCTTTCACTTGCATACCTTACAACATTTCTTTTCTTTCTACTTATACTTTCTATTTTGAAGTTTATGATATGTCTATGTGTCATAATGCGTATTTCATGCTAAGTCTTTTATATTAATCAAGTTATATGCGTTGGAGTTAATTTTAAGAGTAGTTTTGGGGTTAACAATATTGTGTATAATCACTGGATCTGTAGTATAACGCTGTTTAGTGAGCCAACATTTTTGGAATGGTAACTTGCTAAATGTGGCTATGTCAGAGCGACCCGTACTAAGCATAATATTGACGTTGTCTAGGTTTATATAATTATCTTAATTCATTTGCGCTAGGTTTAGAAAAGTTATTTCATGTGTTGCTCTACGACGAATCATTGAACATCTGAGTGTTTTGAAACAAGTTTTTTAGATTAGTTTAGTGAATCGTAACATCTTTGTTGAACTTGCATGTTTTCTCTGCTATACTTGTTCATAGGGAAAATCTCTATATTTAGATTCTCTAGTCTTCCACGTCTATATTTACTCATTTTTCATTCTAATCTTTCTTTCCTAACCTTTAATATATTTTATTTTCTTTATTTTATCTTCCTTTTCTATCTTTAGAACTAGTCCTTTCCTGGGGATCGATATCTTTTAAAACTACATAACTATATACTTGTAGTTATCATCATTTTTCTATTTGATAAGAGGTAATGACAACACCTATACTTTTTTGTGAACAAGTTTTTGGCACCATTGATATATAACCGAATCTTGTGAATAAACTATTAAACTTATCAGTAGAAAAGTGGTGAACACAAGATAGCACCCATCCCAGTACCACTAGCATCACATTCAATGATAAATGGCTCATTAAAATCAGGTAATGCAAGGACAGGGGCTTGCAACATTAATACCTTCAACTGATTAAATGATGCCAAGCCATCTGAAGTCCAAGAGAATTAATCTTTCTTTAGCATCTCTGTAAACGGCTTGCAAACTTTGCCATATCCCTTTACAAATCTTCTGTAATAACCAATGGGACCTAAAAATCCTCTTAACCCTTTGATAGACTTAGGCAGGGGCCAATACACCGTAGCTTTGATCTTAGAAGAATCTGTTGCAACCCCTTCTACAGACAGAATATTTCCTAGATATGTGACAGATTTCATTGCAAAATCACATTTGGAGGCCTTAATATACAATTGATTCGTATGGTACAATTGATCCAAATGTCGATAGTGAACCTCAATGCTAGGACTACAGATCAGGATATTATAAAAAACAGAACAAATCTCCTCAAGTAAGGCAGGAAGATGGAATTCATAAGGGACTGAAATGTAGCAGGGGCATTTGTCAATCCAAAAGGCATCACCAAAAATTCAAAGTGCCCATGGTGGGTTTGAAATGCAGTTTTGAGAATATCCTGCTCAGCCATTCGAATTTGGTGATATCTTGCCCTTAAATCCAACTTTGAAATCACTACTGCTCCCTTGAGTTCATCAATCAACTCTTGGATCACAAGAATAGGAAATTTGTCTTTGATTGTAGCTTTGTTAAGCTCTCTATAATCAATATAAAATCTCCATGTTCGTTCTTTCTTTTTAACCAACAAAAAAGGAAAAGCAAACGGGTTGTTGCTTTCTCAAATTACACCAGTCTCCAACATCTGAGCCACCAACTTCTCTATTTCATTCTTTTGGTAGTGGGAATATTTATAACGCCTGACATTAATAAGATCAATGTCATTCTTTAGAGGTATTTTATGGTCATGGTTTCGAATAGGAGGTAAAGTTGAGGGTTGTTGAAACAAATGGCTGTAATTGTGAATTAATGGTTGGAATTCTATAGGTATTTGGTTAATAATTGACAATGGCTCCACTAGAATCTTCGTTTTCTCCTTGACTATTGTCATCACAAGTAATGATGACTTGATCCCTTTCCAACCCTTACTTACCAATTTTTTTAAAGATTTCATTGACATCAACTTTAATGTAACATCTCCTGAGATTCCTTTTAGAATAACTTATTTCTATCCTTGATGTATCAGCAGCCTATTCCCCTCATAATCAAAAGTCATAGGAGAGTGCTTCCTCATCCAATCAGTTCCTAGGATGATATCATAATCACCCAATCCAAAATTCTCAAATTGAACTGAAATTTGGCACCACTCATTGACCAAGGATGGTTACTGCATCTAGCCTTCACCTCCAACTGTCTGCCATCAGCCACAGTTACTACAATTGGCTTAACAGGCTCCATTGGCAACTTAACTTCCTCCACCAGTTTAATATCAATAAAACAGTGGGTACTACCACTTTCAATCAGAATCATTACAAGCTTTTTTCTCAACACACCCTTAATTGTAAAGGTTATATCTATTAAACCTCCATCTAAAGCATTCACAAATCGGGAAATCTGTTCCTCCTCCACCCCTTCCTTCATGATTTCACATAATCCTTCCTCTTCTTCAATTTCCACATCTTTCTCACAAGACTCTAACACTTGGATTGCATTCATTTTTCTGTTTGTGGTTTTCCATTGATGTCCTTGAAAATATCTTTCTCCACATTTCCAGTAAAGGCCTAGGGTTTTTTTTTTGGTTGGGAAACAAAAGGAGGTGGTTTGTAATTGGCATCTGATGGTTTAATAGGGAGGGTAATTGATGGTTTTGGTTGGGTATTTTGAGGCCATGTTTTTTGGTTATAGTTTGAATAAGGCTCGTATGAGGTTTTAGGTTTAAAGGATTCCAAAACATCAAGCAAATACTGCTCTTGATATTTGGCATATTTAATTGCAGAATAATGGTTTGCTATAGGTTGAATTGTAACACCCCGATCATATTTCAGGTTTTAATCCAACCAAAAATGCAGAGGCATAGAATGCCTCATCTATTGCAGGGTGCCTTTTCTCCATTTTCAGTTTTACATCTTCAAACTGCTCCTAATATACAGAGAAAGTGGAAGTCTGCTTTAGTTGATTAAGCTGCTGAATAGCATCAACCATCTCCATTTCTTGAAATCTTTTTCAAATGTCATCTAGAAAAAATTCCAAACAAGCCCGAGGATGGCTTGAAATCCAGTTTTTATACCACTTTTCAGCTTTGCCGTGTAAGTACAGGGCTGCCAAATCTACTTTTTTCTCCTCAACAACTTCGAAAATCTCGAAAAATTTCCAGCATTTGCTAATCCATGTCTCAACATCATAACCATCAAACATAGGTAGTTCACATCGAGGCAAAGGTTTGGTGGAAATACAATTTCTATCATCAGGATTGAAGTGAATACCTAATGCTTGCAGCTGTGAACCCAAGAGAGATCCATGAGGATTCTGCAAAGTGGAAGGAAGTGAAGATCTGATCAGCTCCTCCAGTTTATTTTGGCTAGCTACGAATTCAACTTTCATAGAATCTATACTTTGCTGGTGAATCTGATGTAACTCTAACATTTGAGCTTGGAGAGAGCCCAAACGATTAATAGTTTCATCAATTCAAACTGAGTTTTCCTGCATTTTTTCCTCTAGTAATTTCATTCCTGCTTTCTTTGTGAGTTTTACTTTGTGAATTTCCATAAACAAGTGCGAGAGTAAAGGTCTTTGATAGCAGTGTTAGGATGTGATCTATGGAAGGGAAGAATGAATCGAGAACTTATGGAGAAGAGAAATGAGAAAGAGAAGAGAGAAGAACATTGAAGAGAAGAAAAAGAATTCTATATTTCATTCCTTCTATTAGCATTGTACAATTGAGTCTTTATAGTAGCTAGTAGCTAGCTGTAACTGATTTGTAACAAGATTACCAACATGGCTAATTGATAGCTATAACTATTCCTATTGAATGATAGACTGATTCTATAGAATTACAATGCAATGATTACAGGCTATACAATCTATTATAATAGAAATAATAGCTTCTTCATTTGCAATTAACAGCTTGATTCCTTCCAAGTCTTTCTCCTTTCTTCCTTGCATATGTAACAGGTTCCTTATTGCTTGGCTTTTGTGGAAGAGAGAAAACAAATTCATCTTCGAGGTGGAGCTATCGTCGGATGTCATTTATCTATTAAACTTGTATTTATGTTGGTTCATTTTCAGGTGTCATAAGCGTACGGTTAGTCTATCGGTCTCGGATCTAATTATAAATCAGGGACTCTGAGATTATAATGTACTTTGTAATTCTCTACTGAGAATTGTACATTATATCGTTTACATATATAAATTCGCCTGGAGGGTTTTTTCATGGTGATCAACGTTGTGTTGTATGGCCATGTAGCTTAGGGCTACATAATCGGCGAAACTTTTGTAGTCGCTACTGTTGTTCTTTTCCTTCTCCTGGGTTTATTCCTCTAAAAAAATTACATATAAAACATATAACTACCAGTAAAATACCATTTTTTTTTAATTTAAAAATTTGGAGAGTGAAAGACAGAAGTGGTAAATGAAAAGTAAATGCTATAGATGGAATAATGATTAAGATCACATCATATTGGTACGTACTTGATGAACATTAATAATCTTTGATGGAAATATTAAATAGCTGGATTGTATAAACTAGTAGAACGCTCCCTTTCAAAATCTCAACATCTTTGATTTGAAGCTCTCTTTGTCTAAAAAATATATAGAGAGAATTTCTTGGAAAAGAGAAACAAAATGGTTGGATCAAGATGGCCTGAGAAAGAAGGGCTTAAGAAAGGACCTTGGACTTCTGAAGAAGACAGCTTACTGTTGGCTTATATTCGACAACATGGCCATGGAAGCTGGCAAGCTTTGCCTGCTAAAGCTGGTTGGTTCATTTTCATTTAGATAATATTCTCTCTATTGTTATTTTTTAATGAAATAGAGGAAATGCTATGATTTGGGGTGAACATATCCCAACTAGGTTGGAACCCTCACTAACCTAACCATCAAAATAAAGACTATTCATCAATCATCACTCCTTTGTATTGATGCATACACTTGAACCCTATATATATGTCATGTTTTTTAACATAATCCTTTTTTGTTTTGTTCAGAAGTTCTATTGATCATTTTACTTCTAGATCGGTAAAACACTTAAACTTTTGAATGTAATAGCGGTTAGAGGATATGGTGTTGAAGTCTCTTAGATCTAGAAGTCAAATATTTGGATTCTAGAAACACTATTTGTTGATAAATTCTCAACTCGTAGACTTGAAGCCCAAAGAGAACACACGTGCCTAAAAGCTTAAAAAATGATTTAAAAGCTACCAATAATTCAGTTTAAACTTATAGGTCAAAATGTTCGATGATGTTTTCACATTAAAAAATAAATTTAAATCTATACAGAATCGTTCATATTCAAGTGAACGAGTTTAAACTTCATTCTCTCTTTCTAGACATCTATTACGAACTTTTTTTCTCTTTTTTCAAGAAACCACTATTATATACGTACAACATGGTATGGTACAATAATGTTTATGCTATTTTGCTAATTTGTTTGTATTGTGTGAATAGGGCTTCATAGATGTGGGAAGAGCTGTAGACTAAGATGGAACAACTACCTTAGACCTGATATCAAAAGAGGAAAATTCACTCTCGCAGAGGAACAAACCATTATTCAACTTCATGCCCTACTTGGAAACAAGTAAGAATATCTTTCATTAATTGCCACAATAATCTGTATTCGTTCATACAAATATATGACATAATCATGCACTAGACCTATTAGGGCTGTCTCCAAAATTTGTGGTGCTATGTGCAAAAACAAGAAAATTTTCCCTTATAGACATGTTCAGACGTTCGTTTGACGAAAATGAGTAATATTTTTAACGTATTGTGTGGTATATACAGGTGGTCAGCTATAGCAGCTTACTTGCCTAAAAGAACAGATAACGAGATAAAGAACTATTGGAATACTCATCTAAAGAAAAGATTAGAAAAAATGGGAATTGATCCAACTACCCACAAACCCAAATCCACTTCCTCTCCAAGTGTAACCCACATTGCTCAATGGGAAAGCGCCCGTCTCGAAGCAGAAGCTAGACTTGTTCGTGAGTCCACAAAGATCAAATCTTTCGACTTGTCCCTCCTTTTCCCTCGCCCTATTACAATGATCACTACCACTGTCCCCAACGTGTCCACTTCTCGACCACCTCGCCCAAAATGCCTTGACATTCTCAAGGCCTGGCAGGGAATGGTCTTTGGCCTTGAGTCACCCACTTCCATCTTTGATTTCCCACAAAATTCAATTACATTACCCAACAACATCCATAATTTCTCGGTTTCTCAGCTCCAGTTCCCGGGTTCTACAATTGCCATTGGTCAAAACTCGAATGAAGGCAAAGCTGTTGAACAAGTGCAAGAGACAGTAATGGATGCGAATGAAATTATGAATACGCTTAATGAACCGAACGGCAATGACTGGATATTTTCGGATGAATATACTGATGGCGAAAATGTAAAATGTTTTAACTCAGAAGACATGGCTGGTGAAAATGGAAATTACTGGGATAGTTTACTGAGTTTAGTGGACGAAGAATGTTAGTGAAATATTGGTATGAGCAATTTAATATCAATATTTATTGTGAACTTCTTCGGGGAGAAATATTTAATAATGTTAAATTGCAATTTAATATTTACTATGTACGTAGCTGCATGTTGTTGTTGTCCTGTTTTCAATTTTGGGTATTATCTAATGGGTTTTCCATGTTTATATTCACATGTTTTTTATGAAAAATTCATGCAATTAAATTATTTACTATATTCATGTAATTATCTGTGTTATTAATTTTATATCCAATACAAGATCTCCAAAATTCTCACTCAAGTCTAATATTCAGGCTAAAATTATTGGACAGTGGTAACTTGTCCAACATTCTGTATATATCTTATATATTTTTAATGACGCAGCTACGCTATTTGTAGTTCGGTCTTGCTTGAATTCATCGGACACAAAGATCAGGTTTGGTTAAAGTAACAGAATCGAGTGGGAATAGAATAGTTATTATATTGAATAGATAAATACTATTCGTTCTTTTTCTAACTACATATTCCAATTAGAGACGGTAACCAGGATTTTTATCTTTGTAAGTGAGAAAATTTTGCTAAAAACTTATTCCAATAACAAATTACATATTAACACTTATTTTTTAAAAATGAATTAGCAATATAAATAATTTTTGGTATGTAAAAATAATGAACTTGTTATTATATAAATAACTACATAATACCAAATTTATTATATATTATTGGAAATATCTGGTCTGCCCGTGAAAGGGGTCAATTGAGTCCAAGCATCCAATCCATTTTAATTATTTGGATTAAATTGAAAAGTTATAAAATTTAAAGAATTAATTAAAAAAAATTAAGAGTTTAGATGTAATTGTAATTAGTCAATTTTTCATTTCATAAATAAAGAAATGTACATGTAATATGAGAAATAGTGAATTCATTTTCATTTCTTTTCATTTTCTCTATCCCGAGTTTTTGGCTCATAATGAAAATATCGCAAATCGATTGTTATCGATTTTCATAGCTATAGAAGTTGTAGATATACATACATACTCTGACACATCATGAGATGGATTCGACTTGGCATTCACTACGCCATAAATGGCCTACAACAACTTAAATAGAAAATGTTGCTTCAAAAGAGTGGCGGTTGTAATAAAAAACTGATCTACAGCAACCGTTTTTAAATCAATAAAAAATGTTTGCACCAGATACAAATTTCTTCAAATATGCTAGTTTGTATAACCCTTTAGAAAGGGAAGATTTTATAATTGTACTAAAAAGATTTCAAAATTACACTTTTTACGTTCCATTTGAAAACTACCATTCAGTACTACCAAACTTAAACTTCCTCTTTACACTTTATACGTCCTATATAAAGGACAGTTTATTCCCAATACTAAACGCGATTATCAAATCTGAAAATCTCACTCGAATTCTCTGTTTTCTGTCAAGCAACTACTAAACACAATCATCAAATCTGAATTACTCAATCTCAAAAATCTCTGTTTCCTCTCAAATAAAATCGCAATTTCTTCACATCTTCACAAGTAAGTATCTGAGCTCAATAAATTTGATTTTCGAATTACAAGAACCTATTTGAGAACAATGCGAACTGAACTTTAATTTTTATAACCTACAGAATGGATCGAATTCCTTTTTTAATTCACTACTAAGGATCATGGAATGAAAACTTAAAATTCTTGGTTACAAAGTTGCTGGAATCTTAATTTCGCAATCTGCTAGTTTTTCTGAATTCAAAAAGTTCCTAGTTGAAAGCTTGAAGATAAATGAAGACACAGAAGATTTGAAGATAGAATTTCAAGTTACAGATGGAGATCCTACCATGGAAATCAACAGTGATATGTTTCTGCATTTTTTCTTCTCATACAAATTACAAAGCACTATAATGAACAGCTATCCGCTGTGTATAACAAAGTTTGATAAAGCAGCTGCAGTTGTTAAGGGTAAACTCTAATACATTTTTGAACTTCTAGTACAAAGCTAGTAAAAATGCTGGTATTATGCATTTTAGAAAAATTCTAGTTTGTCACTGGTATAATGCTGGCATTATGCTGGTATTTGGCTAGTAAACAACTAGTACTAACATTTGTTTTAGCCTTTCATTTTCACAAACTAGTTAAAAAATGTTCAACTGGTATTTTTCTAGTATGTAGCTAGTATTGAGCTACTAATGATCAAGCTTCTGCATTTTAAAAAAATTCTAGTTTGTAACTGGTATAATGCTGGTATTGTACTGGTATTTGGCTAATAAACAACTAGTACTGACATTTTATTAAGCTTTCATTTGCAGAAACTAGTTAAAGAATGTCTAACTGGTATTTTTCTAGTATTGAGCTACTAATGATTAAGCTTCTGAATTTTAAAAAAATTCTAGTTTGTAACTAGTATACTACTGGTATTTGGCTAGTAAACAACTAGTACTGACATTTTTTAAGCTTTCATTTGCACAAACTAGTTAAAAAATGTCCAACTGGTATTTTTCTAGTATGCACTAGTATTGAGCTACTAATGATCAAGCTTCTGCATTTTTGAAAAATTCTATTTTGTAAATGGTATTATGCTGGTATTTGGCTATTAAACAACTAGTACTAACATTTTTTTAAGCTTTCATTTGCACAAACTAGTTAAAAAATGTCCAACTGGTATTTTTCTAGTATGCAGCAAGTATTGAGCTACTAATGATCAAGCTTCTGCATTTTAGAAAAATTCAAGTTTGTAATTGGTATACTCCTGGTATTTGGCTAGTAAACA
>CATIWQ010230002.1:0-11644 GCA_949673415.1 Euphorbia schlechtendalii | reverse complement strand
TTCTTCTCAAATAAGTCCTTTTGGGATTTATGACAGGATGATTGAATATGACCCTTCTCATAATAGCCAAAGCATTTGATATCCTTGCTATGCTCCTTCTTGGGTCCTTCCTTAGCTCCATGTCAATGCTGAGTTGGCTTGATTTTGCTAGGAAACTTCTTCTTGCTAAATCTCTCGTCCTTATTCATAAAGTGCTTGAATCGCCTCATGAGGAGTGCCATCTGCTCATCTAAATCACTATTAATTAATTCTTTAGATGAGTTAACCTTTATGACAATGACTCTGCCCTCTTTCTTCTTGCCTTTATTCCTTTTGGAGTCATCATTATATTTCCTCAAGGACATTTACTAAGTTAGCAAGGTGCCTATCAACTGATCATAACTCTAGGTCTTTACATCATGAGCTTCTTCGATGGCTCTCTTCTTGGCATCCCTCTCACATTGAGAACTCTGAGAATCTTCTTCACCATCTCCTCGTCGGTGAATTCTTTGCCTAATCTTTTTAGTTCATTAATAATGTTAATGAACTTGATATTCATGGATTGAATACCCTCGCTGGCGCCCATCTGGAACATCTCATACTCGTGGAGTATGAGATGGATCTTTGATTCCTTGACTTTTTCAGTCCCCTCGTAGGTGATCTCTAGCTTCCTCCAGATTTCTTGCGATGTCTAGCAGCTTGAGACCTTGTTAAACTCTGTAAGTTCTAACGCATAATGTAAGAAATTGATGGTTGATGCGTTCTCTTTGAGAAGCCTCAGGCCAACGTCATCATAATGTTATGGGAATTCTAGGGCAAAGTTCAATACCTAGCCATGCTTGCATGCTTTAGGATTGAATGAAGTTTTTCATTCAATATTTCCAAAACATGTAGTGTTAGCCATCAAATAGTGGAGGCCTAGTCATAGACATTCCTTCTTTAACGAGTGTTGTTTGCTTTGAGCCAGAACTAAAATTATTGTAAGCCATTCGGATCTTTAACTCTTAGATAGCGTGTCTAGAAGCTTAACACTTGCTCTGATACAACTTATTGGTCCACTTTAGCTTAAATAATTGAGCTGAGGGGGAGGGGTGAATGCGATTACTTGGTTCGTTTTAAGATTTATAAAAATTGATTCCAAGTTAAGTTTTTAGATGCGCACCCAGTTTAGTATGTTGTGCTGTTATAGTTCATCTTCAATCTTGTGCTGAGTAACTTACTCAGCTTGGATTGGGTTTTCAATAAAAACTGATAACTTAGAGAGATGATGAATGAGCATAACACAATAAAAGGCAAAGTAAAGGTTCAAGAAAGATAACACCTGAGATTTTATCCTAGTTAGGCCCCTAGCCTACCTCCAGTCCCTGGATTTCTTTCCGAGCTTTAATCCACTAGTTGTTCTTTCCTTCTTTAAGCGGAGAAGCCTTTACAATGGGTAGATGAGATTACAGAAAATACCTTCCTTTCTAACTACCACTTAATCTCAATTTAGGTACTCTTCCTAAACTGACTCACAGATTTGAATTGAAATTTTGAGAATGAAGGATTTCAACTTATAAAAATGTTGAATCCTTACAATGTTAAAGCTAATATGATTTCTCTCTATTACAAGCTAATTGAAAGATGAGCGTTTGCTTTAGATTGCCTGAAATGGAATTTTTGAACATTGGGATTGCTTGGACATGATTTTCAGCTTTTAAGAAATTTGAGGTGATTCACCAAGTTTGAATGTCTCCTTCAGTCTTCAATTTATACTTGGAAGAAATGGTAGTAGCCGTTGCAAACTTCTCATCCTGACTTATTCTTCAATTTCTCTTCTATTCACATATTTTGAATCTGCCTGTTTGAAATAGATTCTAGAATGTTTGGAGACAAAGAATTGAACGTTGAAGCACGAGATTAATCCGTTAATCTTGATGTGTCAAAAACTCATTTCTTTAAGAAAATCCATTCTGAGAGAGAGGCGTGCAAGATGCAATGTGGAAGCTTGTGATTTGTTTGAATGCTAATGTTACAGAGTGGCGCAGAGATAGTAGAAAAACGATGCTTGTTAGAAGATGCCTTTTACCTTGGATGCTAGAGAGGAATCTCTAACATTCTGTACTGATACCTTTTGATTGTGAGGACCACTTGAATATCTTCTTTAATTTTAATGTTTTTTTAACTGAAAAGCATCAAAGGAATATTCCATCTCTCACAAACAGAGTTCAAAGCACACGTCTCATATATTTTTCCAAGTGTCAAAGAATTCAACTTTTAATAAATAAAAGAAACTCTGCTTCACTGAGTCTATACCTCATAAACTATGTAATACTCAGCCACCAACTCAGCTTTTCTTACTCTAAGCCCTAACTTAATAAACACTCGGTAAACTAAGTTATTTTTCCTTAAATGAACTCAAGTAAGCTTGTTTAATTAAGATTCTACTTAGTACTTAATTAATTTCACTATCCTAGAAATTTTATTATTTCAAAAAATGTTTTAAGTACGTTGAACTCCTATTAACTTGGGTTCAATAGAAAAGTATGTGTAGTATCAGACCAATGCTCCACCAACTCCATCAAGTCAACCATCAAGGACTTAGGCGCCTTCAACCTCAAGCTCTCTATCAACACCGAAAATCCAGCATCCATAATCCCTTGTTTTACCTATTGGTTTGTGATGATTCCCACCACAAATGACTGAAGGAAAGCTAAGTAAAAATCACTATCATGCACTCCTGCATCAACTAAATCACCAAATCATGATGAGTACCTCTTTTCACATTCTTATAACATTCATACACATGCATAAAAGGCTTAAAAATTGAAAAACAAGCAAAACACAATATAGCCCAAACTGCCCGTCGGTCATAGTACCAAGACCAGTAATTAGGGTACTGAAATCACCAAGTTATGGTACTGTGATCATTTTTAATACAACCCATTTTTTGGTGATTTTAATCCTGCCAATCCAAATTTCATACAAAAATGAGAAACCCGAGCCAAGAAATCGATACCTAAGTGTTTTCTAAACTTTTCGAATCTCTTTTTAATCTAGAATTTAACCAAGCATGCATTATTTCAATTTTTACAAATTCAAATTTTCCTAAAGTATTAGATACATAGATCAATTAATTTGAAATCAAAATCAACAATCTAGTAATCGGTAAATGTGAAAAATGTGTTACGTAATAATGATTAGGATCTAGCTCAAGCCCCGTCAACAAATCCAAATTTGCCTCTTCTACCTCGAAGGAATAAACAGTGATCGTAGAACAAACTCAAAACTTTGAGTTTGCAATCATGGACTAATAGGCATGGGTAAGATGTCGATCAACGCTACGAGTGGCTTTGTGAAACATGGTGACAAATAGGAGAGAAAACAAATGAAAAATAAGATAGAAATAAATGAAAATCCAATTTTGAAATTTTTTGAGAAGTGTAACCATTACATTCAAGTGCGAAGGCTTTATATAGCCATGACAAATTCAAACACGGTACTGTGATAGGCAGTCACGGTATTGAGTTTGTGGTCCAGGTAGTATTTTCTTACTAATTGTGCGTTTCCTGTGCAGATTAATCCCATGTGTCTTGCCCAAAACATGTAAATGATAGAATTTTATGGGAACATCCGTCAAATCCCAAACATTATTCATTCAAATCCGCGAATAAATTGGGTCTTGTCTCATTAATATATTTGCAAAAATCTTTCTTATAAAAATTCCTTTCATGGAAACCAAAAAACTTGTTCGTGTCAAAATCCTTCCGGATGAAATAATTCTCTACAAATTATTTTTACTGTCCTTGACCTATTTGTCAAAACACTTCCGGGTGAAATAGTTTCTAATAAATTATCTTCCCTATCATTGACCTATCAATCAAAGTTTTTGGGTGAAATAATTCTCTACAATTTATTGGCACTATACTTGACCCATTAGTCAAAATCTTTCCGGGTGAAATATTTCCCTACAAATTATTTTCAGTTTCCTTGATCCATCAAACAAAATCCTTTCGGGTGAAATAATTCTCTACAAATTATTTTCACTATCCTTGACCCATCAGTCAAAATTCTGCCACGCGAAATAACTTTTTACAAATTATTTTCACTATCCTAGATCCATTTGTCAAAATCATTCCGGGTGAAATAATTCTTTACAAATTATTTTCACTATCCTTGACCCATCAGTCAAAATCCTTCCAGGTTAAATAATTCTCTACAAATTATTTTCACTATCCTTGAACCATCATTCAAAACCTTCTGGATGAAATAATTCTCTACAAATTATTTTCAGTAGTAGTAACCTGCCAATTAAAATCCTTTCGAGTGAAATAATTTGTACAAACTATTTTCACTAGCCTTGACCCATCAGTCAAAATCTTTTAGGTGAAATAATTCTTCACCAATTATTCTCACTATCCTTGACCCATCAGTCTAAACTTCCAAATGAAATAATTCTCTACAATTTATTTTCACTAGCTTGACCAGTAGTCATAAAAGCATAACACGATCCTTTCAAAGAAACAAAGGGAAATAAGTCTTCTCAATATATAATCTTTTTTAATTGAAGGGGAAAATAATTTGTTTCTAACAAACTCAATCTGCTATCAGGTATCTTTCCTAAACATTTTGCTGCGCTTCCAATCTCAAGGTTACAAAGACCTTGCGATAGTTGATGGTGTCTTGCAACAGGCCAATCTGTGAGAACAGCTTTTTCGCAGCTCCGTTAGTTGAAGATTTATTTTTATACCACGTATATCTAATTTTTCTATTTACTAAGTTTATTCTCGAAACTAGTTGAAAAATGGAACAAAATTACCATTTTACCCTCTATAAAAACTATTAGAAATGAACCCCAAATGAGTGATAGGGCACTGTGATCCGTCAATCATTGTATCGTTATCGTGATCATGGTACTATGACCATTTTCCATGGTTTATATTCCACCACCTTTTCCATATTTTTCCTATTTAAAAAAGCCTCAAAAATGGTTTTGAGATCAGCTATCACAGTACCGAGATCACTTTTTTTTCTGCAGAAAATCAATCGACATTAATTTGTTTCCATTTCTTGAGAGATCCTTATTTCTTAGCCGAACCAAAGCTCGAAACTCTGTAAATAGAGCTCAGATTTCACTAATCTAGATTGAAAACTTTGACTGTAGAAAATAAGTTGAAACTCTCTTGAATTTTCTACTCATTTCTTGAATAATTTAATCGGGTTTTTAGACTAGTTTTGAATAATGAAAGGAATCGTTCTTGATTCATTTCATTGTTCTTTTATGCTCTTTAGCTCAACTTGATTCTTAAGCCTAAACGCTTCCTAAACACCAACCTAATTCTAGTTTTAATTTTGTTCTTTTCATTAAACTATTCAGTGAAATCAACTAATGACTCTAGAAAAAGTGGATTCGAAGTTGAAAGGTATAATAAAATCCGAGACTAAACAAATTTTCTTTTCTTCTCTAGAAACTCTATTTTATCATTGTTATTGTTATTGGTTTTTGTGTTCTTTCTATTATTTTCATTTTAAGAAATGTTAGAACCCAATGTACATTAAAAAGGGTTGTTTCAAACCGAGACTAAGCTAAAAAGAAGTTGCGTGTCACTTTCAAGTAAGTCCCCTAAACCTCTTTGTTGGTCTTTATAACTTATAGAATCGGTCAGAGGGGGGGTGAATTCTGATTAACTTGTTATCTTTAGAGTTTAAAAATCTTTGCCAAGTTAAATCAATGTATGTTGAGCATAAATATGTTGTGCTCAAACTTAACGATAAACACAACAAACCACTAAACTCAGGCTGACTTTAGTTTGGTTACAAGATGTGTTTGGTTTTATATTGCTTTTACTCAGCATAAGCTTTTACCCAGTTTAAGATTGTAAGCTTTCACTCAATTTAAGATCGTAAGATTGTAAGACTTTAGCATAAGCTTTTACTCAATTTAAACTTTTGAAGGTGAGTTGCTTTGCCGCTAATAAATAGCTCAACACCGCAACTCTCTACAACCCTAAGCCATAACTTAACTAAGCCTAAGCCAAGCTGAGTTAGTTATCACAAAATAGACTCAAGCTAACTACTTAATCAAGAGTATACTTAGTACCTAATTATTTTTATGGTCCTAAATAGTTTGTTATTTTCAAAACTCAAGTATTGTGAAGTATCCTTAAGTTAAATTTATTCCTACATGATTCTATGTTAAAATGACCATAAAAATGAAATTTGGACTAAAAATCAACTTAAACCGAAAAAGGAGCAGTCTGTAATTTTTGTGTTCTGCTATGATCTTTTCGATCACGTAATAGTGGCGATACTAAGACCACTGATCATGGTACCGTGATCACACGCTAGACAAAATTGTTATTTTGTTATTTTTGTCATTTTAATCTCTGTTTGGTAACTTTGCTTGAATCGATTTCGGTTCTCGCCCATTATAAGTCCTTATATGAATATTTGGGTGAATTGTAAACTTGAAATCAGTTGTTGGCATGTGTTATTTGCTATAGTATAGTTTAGGCTTAAAATACTATCTTTTTCCTTGTCTTTTATTTCTTAAATGAATCATAGGCAATATGAATGACTTAAATCTAGAATATTGGTAAAATATTGTATTTGTAATTATAAATTGGCTTAAATAATGAATAAGTAATTTTCTCTAAACCCGAATCTCTAACTTAAAGGTATAGAACCGTTCCTTGGAAATGAAGTTACACTAAAAATTTTCTTAAAAGAGTTGTATTTTTAATTTAGGAATTTAGGTTCCCAAATCTTTTGAATCAATTAACTGAAGTAGCTTTCCTTTTCTGAAATTGAATAAAATGGAAAGAAATCCTTACCAGGTCCCAAATAGTAAAATTTCCCAAAAATTAGTGACTAACCCAAAAAGAAAATATTCCTCGATTTGTGTTGAATAATAACACCACAAAAATTTACCCGCTCACAAAAGTATAAAAGAATTTCATCTATTCTGGTGGCCATGAATCTTGATATCTCCTTGAATCTACCATTTTCTAACCATCTCACTTTGATCAATAGCTTTAGATTTAGGAACCATTGGTTGCTTCCCAAGATGCTTGGATTGATTAATTGGGCATGGAGGAGGAGGTTGAGGAGGAAGGATCTTCTATACTTCAACTAAGACTTGCTTCTAATTCTCACCCTTTGTCAATGCTTCCTTCATAATGGTGTCAGAATAATTATTGACTCATCAAGGGCAAGTTGGAAGGTTTTCATGAATTCTACAGATAGCAGGTTCAATCTCATTCTAAAGTTGCAGCCTTCTTAGTTCAGAAAGATATCTTGAGCATCCAACTCTCGAAGGAATAACATTATTATCCTTGCACATGTCATAATTACTGAGTTTTTTAAGAAGTCAATTGATGAATAATTTGAAGAATGTTCAGCAAATCTGACTCAATAAATTTCTCCTTTAAGAACTCTAGGATAGCATAAATCTTTTGACTTTGATTTTGGATGGTGGTGGTTGAGAATTCAATCTATTTAGAGTCTTCAATATTGGTTTTGAAGAAAGCTTCTAAATTGTTATGCAAGGTGTTGATCTTTGAATGCAGACTTGGTTCACCTTCCCTAATTACAACTTCTTTTATCTCTTTTAAGCTCATTCTCTCAATACCTTTTGGAATCTCCTCTTTAGATTCTAAATAGTTTTCTAAACAATATTGTTGGAATTTTTCTCACCACTTATCTAAACTTGATCTCAACACCCTTTTCAATAAGATAAGGAAGAGATACTATTATGGATATTAGAGCATCTACCTTCTTCATGCAATCTCAAAAGATGTTTGAGATGTTGACAATAGAGCTTGAGAGAGAGTTGATCACCTTCTCTTATGCATTAAACATGTTTGCAGAACTATAAAGGATTTTCTTGTCTCCCTTATGAATTCCAATTGCTCTTTGTCAAAATTATGAAACTACGTTGATTACACTCTAGAAAGATCAACAATGGTCTTCAACTCAGTAGTACCAGCATCTAAAGATGCTTTTATCTTTGTTGCCTCATTATTACTTATGGCAGTGGTAGTAGGAATAAATTCCAATGCCTTAGTGAATTGCGCTGATGTATCAGATAATCCATAAAGTATCAAGGCCATCTTATCCATGATGTTGCACATGCTCTCCCTTGCTAAGTAATTCCTAATCAATAGTTAACTACTTCGAATCTTGTCTAATTCTACAAAATATATGGCGTCATTGGACAGAGTTGATTCATCAAACTCAGGAATGGGGAAGTAAGGATGAGAGATTTTCTCTGTCAATTCATCAACTACCAAAGCCTTAGCTATAGCAACATCATGGTCAACTTCAATTTTAAGAGACTTATTGTGCCATTTTGCAATATCTCACAACTGCTACTTCATAACTTTTTCATCATACCCAACGTTAGAGTCAAAGCTGAGTTTTTCAACTCGATGAGTTGTTGTTTATGATGAATTGGCTATAAAATTATCCTCTTGCATCAATACATGCCATTGTTGTGTGTAGTTCACAACATTGAGGTTTGGATGAGTGGAGTTCTCAACATGATGACTTATCTGAGTGTAGTTCTCACTAATTCCTTGGATCAACAAGGGTAAATAGGTTAAGAAGTAGGAGGAATTTGGTTAGTTTGTATAGATGTAGAAAGAGTGGGATCTTGTTTAGGGGTCAAAGGGTAAGGATTTTGAGAAGTTGATGTTGGTGGAGGTGAATTTACAATAGTGGAAGGTTGTGGTGTTGAAGAAGGGTTATTTTGGTTAAGGGAAGAAGGATTCGGGTTAGAAGTGGTTGTTTGGTCTTGAACAAAAGGTTCATTATTAGTTTTGGTATGTGATGGTGGAGAAGAGGTAGGAGTGGAAATATGAGAAAATGGAGAAGTGGGAGGAGTATTTACCTTGTTGACGTGATGCTGGTGGAGAAGGAATGATAGGCTGTGGTTACAATCCTAGTTACTCTCTATTGGATTTTCCTTTGGTAACTTAATAGACCGAGCTACATTTGGTTTCTCAATAGCATTCTCACTTAGTTCTATTTCATTGTTGGCCTTTGCATCCTCTTTTTCCCTGGATAAAATTTCTTACTAAATTGAGGCATTTTCATTAACCTGAACAATTGTAGCCTTCTCTACTAATTTTACTTCTTCACCAAATAGTACTTCTCTTCCTTTTTACAAGATCAAACTTGAGCACATTCTAGTGCTCCTCTTCCTTATCCTTAGTCCGAGCCTTCTCATGGATTTCATCCAACATCTACTTCTTTAGAGAAGCTTCAACATTGACCTCACTTTGCTTACCTCCCATCTTCTTAAACTATAAATTCTTACTTGGTTTTACTTTCTTGGGATCAAGCACATCTACATGTTTTGAGCTATCATCTCTAGCTCTCTTCTTAGGGGTAAGAATTTTCCCAATAGGAAAGTCATCATCAGAATAAATTTTAGCAACCTACTTATTGGAGCCATCCCTAAAGTAGCCTCAGAATCTTGATCCTCATTTCTAGTAGAACAACATCTGGAATGATGATTACATACTCAGATATTCTTTTCTTCTTCTTCTTCTTCTTCTTCTTCTTCTTCTTCTTCTACTTCTTCTTCCTTCCCTCACTAACCTTCTTGTATGGTAATGATTCTTGGCTATGTACTAGTTTCATGATATCTCTCATTCCATAAAACAAAGTATGAACTAGAGCATGCTTCTTCTCCAACACTTTCAGATTCAACCCATATGTCGCAATAATCTTAGTAATAAGTTTCCAGTAAGACAAATGATCGTTTACCTTGGTTGATGATCAACACCGATAAGTTTAGTTGCTTTCCTTTCGAAATGTGTTAAATCAGACATCTTTAAAATTTAAAATAGCTAGAAAGAGATTTGATTTTCTATGCAAGTGATATAGTTATCAACTTGTGGGTAGCCTTCCTCTTCCAAGACATGTCACTAGCCTCGAATTCTCCACTCACATAATCCTCTGAGAGCTCAAACTCAACTGGAATGATTACTAGCTCTTCATCGCCCACTCTTCTCATTTCATTTCTTTGGGGGTGATAATAAATTGAAATTTTTTAATAGATGTCACCACCACACTAGCACTCCCTCGATAAAATACATTTAGTAGTAGAATTGCTTTATCACTGATGAATTGGCTAGTTCTGGTAGGTCAAACAAGGTTCTAAAGCACTATTGCTTCATCCATCACCTTAAGTCTTTATTATTGACAACTTCAGCCACATTTGTGGAGTTTTGATTACCAACTTCCATCTTCATTTTATTCCATGGGATTGGAACGAAAGTAGTTCCTTTCCCAAGAATCATTTGCTCTCTATTCTCCAAATCTTTAGCAAATGAATTGAATACTCTCTTCTAAAGAGTAATTCTCCCATCCTCATGGGTGATAGACCTTCTTGAGTTATCTGATGTTTAGAAGCCATTGGTTTTTGGAAATGAAAACAAAAGAAACTTGGGGATTTTCTTTGAGAGGAAATTATTTATATTCAAAGATTGCAAGTGACTCCCTCTCTTATGCAAGAACTCTTCTTATAGTCGTCAACTTCTTTCTGTTACGTTTTGTTCTTACAATACAAAATAAAAAATTACAGTGAGATTAGCACTAATTTAACCGCCTTACTGTAATGGCGTTAACCACAACATTTAAACCTGAATGTGAAACGCACTAAAGAGAATAGATTAATTTTAATTAAAGTTAAATAGTATCTACAACTTTAAAAAAGTATGGCATTTTATAAAATAACTAAGTAAAAATAAGTGTAACTCAGCTTTTCTTTTGATTAACACGAATGACTTGATTTTTTACTTTAGGCGCTAAATTGAATTTGGCATTCCAATCAGTTGCCTCTGAGTATTAAATTGATCCTTCGCAAGAGAATTGGTGAAGATATCTTCTCATTATTCTTTAGTATGAATACATATCAATTTAACATATCCTTTTAGCACATGATCCCTTATGAAGTGGTAAATGATGTTGACATGCTTCATTTTGCTATGTTGAATTGGATTTTTTGATAGGTCCATCGTGCTCTTGTTGTCACATATGACATCAACACATTTAGACTGTATACCAAATCTTCCAATTGTTACTTAATTTATAGCATTTGTGCTGCACAACTTCCAACAGCCATATACTAAACTTTAGTGGTATTGAGAGCTATTGAAGTTTACTTCTTATTGTGCCATGTGATAAGACAATCTCCTAGGAAATGAAATCCATTAGTGGTGCCTTTTCTTTCACATTCATCTCTTCTATAGTCAGCATTGGTATACCCTTTAAGAGAAAAATCAGCATTGTTGTGATACCATAAACTTGAATCAACAAAACTTTGCAATAAATGAGATTCTCTTAATGGAAACTAAATGAGATTCTTTGGGTTTAGCTTGATAATGAGCATAACAATATACAGAGTATTGAATATAGAACATACTTATAGTTAATTAAATTAAGGATCCAATAATACCTTTATAGAGCTTATTGTCTACAAGTTTACCGTCTTCATCTTTACTTAGAATTGTGTTTGTGACCATGGGGGTTGAAATTTTATTTATGTCAAAACTCTTCAGAACTTCCTTGGCATATTTTGATTAATTGGTAAAGATTTCATTCACTCTACTTTATTTGCAACCTAATAAAGAAATTCAACTCTCCATTCATTGACATTTCAAACTCGATCTTCATATGC
>CATIWQ010229942.1:0-19688 GCA_949673415.1 Euphorbia schlechtendalii | reverse complement strand
ATTGGAAAAAAATTGTTAGAAGGGCATTTTACCAGAGCAGCTGTTAAATTTTTAGGAAAACAATGTCAAATTGGCTCTTACGTGAGGTTAAGTCAAATGTCAATATTCTAGAGTTATGAAAGTTTAAAAAATAGTAAGCTTTGTCATGCTTTAAATAATGTTTATATCCTGGTCATTCATACTTTGGATCAACAGATTGTATTGGATTTTTATTAGTTCCCACAATTGCTTTCCAAAGGAAAAAAAATTGGTGTCCCACGGAAAACTTGTAAACCCTTTTTAGTTTGTGAAACTAATATCAAATTGTTCCAAGTATTCTTTAAAATGTTATTTTAGCTTGGTTTGTGACAAACTAATTATGTGCTTGTTTTTTTTTTTTTTTGTAACAAATTACTGTCGCTTATTTTCTAACCATACTCCACAAGATTTTAGGCTTGAAACCGAGACAAACATCTTATTGCAAGTGGTATATACAAGTGAATTAATCCCCTTGATTAGTTCGAATTCTTAATGCTATTCATAAGTAATTTTTAGGCTTAATGTATCTACACCCCCTGAACTTGTCCAAAAATGGTTATTATCACCTTGAACTTTGAAATGTGACAGATAGCCCTATGTACTTGTCTAAAACGTGTCACTTTACCTCCTTGTGTTCACCTAGCTTGCTACGTGGATGATCATCAAAATACACGCGCGTGAAATATATTGGTAGAATAGAAAATGAATAAAAAAAATCTCTAACATTCTAATTCTTACAATTCAAAATCCCTAATATATGTTCTTCGTCTTCTTCAAAACTTCATCTCTATTCTAAATATTTTCTTCAATTAATCATAATATTGTATCAATTCTTGGCTCATCGTTTTCATCTTCTTGTTCTTGAAACCGATATTTTTATGAGGGGGTAAATTGACGCATTTAGATAAGTAAAGAGGGTTATTTGTCATATTTCAAAGTTCAGGGTGGCAACAGCCTTTTTTGAATAAATTCTGGGGGTGTGTGGATGCATTAAGCCTAATTTTAATAAGACACATTATCATGGTTCCAGATAGAAATAGTCCATGATCGAATGAAAGTGCCAAAACTAATAACATCACTTAATCATAGTAATCTATTTTATCAGTTTGATATAAACAAAACTAGAATTTTCAGAATTTATAGCCACTATTATGATATTGAATCAACAAGTTTACTAAAATAAAACAAGTGTAATTAGAGAGAGAGCAAATATTAGCTAGGATTTAATTCTTTGGTTTATAAAATCACAAGACAAAAAGAACATTGTAAAGACAATATTCTTATAATTGGGTACATAAAATCATGTGACATGAAGAACACAGTCGTCACCATCCTTATAATGATCAATAAATTCAACAGAAACAAAACAATGACGAAATCACAGATAAAGAGACAGACAATTTTGGACATTGTTTTTTGTTGAGGAAAATCTTTTTCGTGGGAAGAAAAACCTTAAATTTTAAAACCTAAGATAGCAACAATGTGGACTTTGTTTCCCTTTGCTTCTTTTCTCATTCATTTTTACAATTTCGTCACTAAAAACAAACAACTGAGCAATAATCTCTGTGCCCAATAATTTACCAACAAAATGGCAAGTACCAAAATCCCACCAAGTTATTTTACCAACCACAATCCATTTATGCTCTCTACTTACATATTTTTATTCTCTATTTTTAGAGTGATTTGTAAGTACAATAAGTTGGCTTCAAACTATATGTTTTTAGCTTTTTATTATACCAAATAGCAATTTATAATAGTATTAAGTTATTTCGAAGGCAAAAATCTATTAACAATGAATAGCTAATAACAATCGTAATAACAACACGAAACGAGCCCTAAAAAGAGAAATAACATTTTTTCAAGCTATTATCTATTTTGTTTCTTTAGTGCATATTAGCATTATAACATTGATAGAGCATATAAGACACAAAGCTCAATGGGTATATCACAAAAATCTAATAAGTACCGATTGCATAACACAAATCAAAACATCAAAACACAAAATGAGTAAAATATATACGACAAACAAGAAGTATAACACAAGAACTAGTTGCTTAAAAACCACACCATCATTTCATTCCTCAATTTCACTGCCAACACAAATGAATTACAAGAAAACACACCAAAACATACACCAATAACCCACGCAGAATAATAGGTGGAATATTTTTTTAAAATAACAACTCTAATATTGTAATTAGTCTATTAAATTCATAAAGACCTGAGTTGCTGCTGTTTTTGATCAAGAATACTGATGTTATTAGTCCTTTGTCTCTTAACACTGTTTGAAGAAGTTTCATCTCCACCTGTCTTCTCCATTACTGCTTTCAATGCTTCTTGAATCGAACTTATACAATACTGCGATTGTTGTTCACCGTTGTCACTTGAGCAATCTTCTTCACCAGTTATGAACAGCACATTCTTTACTCGCCCCCCGAGCGTTGTAATCTCAGCTTTAAGCGTTTTTAACCGTAATTGTTTCAAAGTTTTTATCAAGTCGGGTAATAGATCAGACCGATCCTCGCAACAAAGCGAAGCTTTAATAACGAATTTCCCATCTTCATCACTTGTATCGACAGTTAATTCGTCGATTTCGGTTGGGACTGGGCTTGTTTCTGCTATCAAAGTAGTCTGCCTTTTCAATTCCTTTACATGTTGAATTACTTCTGCTAGCAATGAAGCTTTGTCCGTCTAAAAAAATACAAAAAGAAAGCAAGCAATGTAATTAAACAGTACTGATCTTTTTATGTTTATAAAAAGAAGATACTATATAACAAGTGTAATTATAGTCTATGTTAAAAATTATATGATTAGGGCACGGCTAATCACTGACAAGAATGCAATGCTTTTGTCTTCTTGTTTTTCTTGATTTTCCGGCAAGAAATTTCTGTGGTAAGCTTTTAAACTGCAATTCGGTTTCTCTTTATTATATCAACTATGAGACATAACCACAAGTCCCAAAGTGAAAGGAAACAAAAAGATAATCTAAAGAAAAAAAAAAAGGGAAAGAAAAATGCGACTCACTTTCGTATCTAAATGGGGTAGGTTTTTAAGCAAATATTTACTTACTTTGGTTGTGCTTGGTAATAAGCTGCGGAGTTTAGCGAGATGATTATTTATTCTTTCCCGTCTTCTCCTTTCAGCTTCACTGTGACTCTTAGAAGCAGCGAGGGCTTTAGCGTCCAAGATTTCTTGAGCGGTCATCTTCCCAATCTCGGCCTGCAACCCGAAAGGAGCTGACCCGGCTTGACCGAGAGTGTCGGATAGGATCCGGAGATGGTCGGTGGAGGAGCCGTCGTATGCGAACTGCAAGGCGGGAGGTCGCCGGCTGAACAACCCAGCGTAGGGAGAGGACGCCGGCGGAGGAATAAGGAAGGGATCATGGTGGTTACTGACCGGAATTGAGCCGAAATGATGGGATGGATTGAAGGAGTGGATTTGGTGAGGTAGTGTCCACGGTAGAATTGGTGAAACTTCCGGGAAAATTAATCCGGACTGTTGGGGTTGTTGTTGTTGTTGCATTTGTTGGAGAAATAGTTGTTCTTGATAGCCTTGAAAGTTGTGGATTGTTTGAGAGGAGTCTTCTTGGTGTTCTTCTTTGAATCCATGCATCTATATGAAAAAAAAAACAAGAAAGATTGAAACTTTAATGGGTGAATTTCATGATAATGGAGAAAATTGACAAAAAGAAAGGATTTGGGGAAATGGGTTTGAGTAGCTTACTTTGATTGATATTTCTAGTAAAAATGAATTGAATGGATGAAGTTGGAAGTGGTGTGTAGTCTATCTAATGTGTTGAGATAGTGGGAGTTGAAGAGGTGAAAATTAATAAAAAGAAAGAAGGAATGTTTGGATTGATGTGAATGGGGTTTGTTGGTATCTTTTTGGTCTACTTTTTGAGCTTGGTTTTTGGTTACTTTCTCTCTCCCTCCACCACTCTAATTATATAGAGGAGGGCTGACGTACTAACTTACAACTCACAAGTATTACGGGATGGAGAAGGAACTCTTGGTTCAATTTTCACCTAAATATATTAATTATATTAATTGATCTCAATAAGAATATTTACATTTGTTGTATTGAACTGAAGTAAATTAAGTTCAGCGTAGAATGTAGATTTAAAATTATGAAACACGAGTGTGAAATTGATGTAGATATGAGACTGAACCAAACTAAAGTAATATTCGCTTGAATGTCTTTAAGCTAAATTGAACTAATTTTATTTTATGTAAATTCATAACTATATATAGTTGAAATAAATCAAACTTAATTAATTTCAATTTAAATTTATTGGTCTATTTTTTTTTAACTTTCAAAAATTTAATTGAACTATATTTAATTTGATATAAATTTATAAGTATACATAAATGAATAATCATACAAATTTTAAACCAAACAAAATAGATGGGTGAGGCAGTAGATGTACACTTGTTTTGCCTTTCTTCTTACGCCATGCTTGCTGTACCTATCAGCTCTTCCATATCTTTTTCTCTCTTTTTTATACAACGTATTTCTTTAATATAATTACAACCAAGTTTTCAAAAAAAAAAAAATGTAATTATTTAATTGTTTTATGGTTGGTTGAAAGTGTATAATTACCCTATGTGAGCAATCCAAAAAACATAAACACAAAACTCACAGATTGTCGACAAACCATACATCTAAAAGGCCAGATAGCATCATTATGGTAAATGAGCCTAATTAAATTTAGTAAATGAGCCTAATAAAATTAACTAAAATTGCCCAATTAATTAAAGTTGTTGAATTAAATTTGGCCTCGGTCAAGCCCCCACGTTGAAGCTAGCAAATATCCACGCCACCCTTTTTATGCTTCCCCAAGACCATGTAATCATTGTGTCTTGGAACATACTCCATCTCTCTCTTTTATCTTTTTCTTGTTTAATTTTATTGTGAAATTTATTTTATTTTTGGTAGGTATATAGGGGAATATTTTGGGTACCTGTAATATTATGGACATTTACAGTGACCACCAGGGCTTATTGGTCCCTTTCTTATTTGAGGCCATTGGAAACTTGTGTATTTTGCTTCACTTCTCACATTTCTAATACTGTTATGAAACTCTTTTTATTTTGTATGTTTTGGTTTCAAATCTTAATTACTAATATTAAATTATTCCAAGAGCATTTAGGAAATGCACGATAAGTATTAGTGATGGAGCTGGTTAGGACACCAAGTGGGACGAGACTAATTTCACTTTTTATACTCCTTTTTTTCAGCTAACTAAAACAGAGGATGGGGATATATAATAAATGAGACTTTTAAAATATTTCGGATTAAAGAAAATACTATTTATTTGTATAAGAATGTATATATGAGATTAGTGCTTCCACAGTCCCACATTACTACTGTCTTGTACTCTTGTATGAGAAAAAGGTGTTTTATAATACTAATTTATATGAGTTCCTACAACCTGATAGCTTAATTTAAGCCCATTATAAGTCCATTACAGGGAATTATTAATAGTTAATCCAGTTCTCTTTTGAAACAAATAAAAATAAATTCCAGAAATTATATCCTAACTTTTATCTAATGCAATCAGATCCTAACTTGCAATACAGCAGTTCAACTCTTTATTTAATCACTAGCTTTATAATTCTTTGAAAGATAAAATAATTTTTTATTTATGATTGATTTGGAGGATTTTAAGATACTTAGACTGATATTTATCGAGTTATTTTAATTTACATATGTTCAGTGTTAGGGTATGCTTGGAACCCTAGTTTGTATTAAATTCAATTTATGTAAAAAATATTTAAATTTTAATTAATTTATTTAAAAAATTGTTAATTCCAAACATTTTTACTGAAAATTATGAAAACGATTTCTTCATTAATCAATAGTTTAATAAGATATAAATGTGCGGGCTCAAATTTTTTTTTAAAAAATAATTCACTTATATCAACGGAAAGTGAGTGAGATTTCTTAATTGTCCCACAGTGTACATATTATATTCGTTTAATTTGATAATATATATATATATATATATATATATATATATATATAAAATTAGATATGAGTATGTTTTAATTTAACTTTTAGTGTAGATTAAATAGTATATAAATGAAAAAGGGAAAAACCAACAGCACTGGAAGAAGTGGGAAAGAGTATGGAAATAAAACAAGTTTTATTACTTTTGACAAGTGTAACTCTTAATCCATTTTGCTTTTTATCCTTATTTCTTAGTATTTATTGTTGCCATTGTCTTGTATTCTGTTGGCCTATATATGCATCTCCAATATAAGATCTAAGAGCATCTTTAGTAGCTTGTTTATTTCATAAATTGCCTTGATACATAAGAATGAATACACAATCAATTTAAAAATGCATCTTTAGTAGTTTGTTTAACTCATCTTCCCAATATGACATGATATCTATGTATCATCATTTATTGTAGACAATGTCTATTTAATTGTCTAGATATAGACAACCAAATAAATATTGTCTACAATAAATATTATCTAAAGTGGAATAGACAATTTACTATTTCTATCTTAAAAATAGACATTTTCTATTTTCAAGACTATTGCCACATCATCATTAGGAACTTCTATTCCACATGCCACCTAAACTTGGAATCCACAAACTACTAAAGATGTTCTAACCTTGTTCATTGGGAGGGCTCATCCAGATAGAATTTTGTCGATTTTTTTTTCCAAAATATCAATCTATATATGTTATAGTTTATACACCAGAAGATATTCTCAAGTCCAACCTACATCGTGTTTTTTACTTAATTTTTAGTGCTTTAAATTTGGCCAAATATATCGACACCCCTTTAAAGTTGGCTTAGAAAATTGGATGTCACCCTCAACTTTCAAAAAGATCAGTTACCCCCTCAATATGGTAAAAAGGGTCAGTCACCCCTCTTAACTTGGTAAAAATGCACCAGTTTGCCCCCTCAATGTCACATGTCAACTTCTGGTTGGAGAGAAAAAGATCAGAAAAATGACATATTTGAAAAGTTAAACCAACCAGATTCTGACAAGTGACATTGAGGGGGCTAACTGGTGCATTTTTACCAAGTTAAGCGGATAACTGGTCCTTTTTACCAAGTTAAAAGGGTTAACTGGTACTTTTGAAAGTTGAGGATGACATCCGATTTTTAAACCAACTTTAAAGAGGTGTTGATGTATTAGGCCTTTAAATTTTCTAAAATAAATAAATAAAGATTGAGTTAGTTGCAAAGTTTCAATATCGAAATAAAAATAATTCGACATACAATAAATCAGGAGAAATTAATTGTATGTTGTTTATTGAATGTAAATTATGAGTAATTAAGTTAGTTGGTTTGATTTAATTGTTGATTAATATATTGGATGATATATTTGATGAAAAAATGAAAGGAAGTGTTAAGAGCACGGATATCTTCAACATATATCAATACAATTTAAAGAAACAAATACAATTAATTCAGATGAGTAAGTTCAACCACCAACCATTTTCTTCATTTTTCATTTTCCAAACCTAATTTTGAAGGATATATCTATAATGTATTTTCTCCAACTATTTTTTTCACTTTTCATTCCCCAAATCAAATTCACTTTAAAATAATAATATATTATTATTAAACCAATAAAAATAAAAATTAAAAACAATGAAAAAGTAAAAAGTAATACTATTTTATTCCATTTTTAAAAAATAATAATATTTTATTCAATCCCTGAAAATGGGGAATAAATCATTCCCCATATTTATTGAATCTCATTTTAAGAATATATCATGTGGGGATTGGTTGGACTTCACAATTTCCCATTCCGGAGAATACCAAATATAGGGAAACTATTGGAGTTATCTCAGTAATTGTACCACAATTTAAAGCTAGTTAACCACCACAAATATTAAAATATAATATAGTAAAAAATACTATTATTTGGCAGATTGGGTATCTACACAAATCTCAAATATGATGGTCATATTTCAGCGAATTTGGACTCAAACCGGGCTTCATAATATTTAATGACAATTCATAATGCCCCAATGAATAATTATGTGGTGATAGGTAGGTCGATATAGGTATTGGAAAACAACTTAATTGAGAAAGATTTCAGTTTTGCAACTTATATATAAACCATATGATATTGAAGGCCCTAAATTTTGGTCACACGAATGGTTGATTTTGGTCCCCATTATTTTTTAATATTACTTTTCATCTTTTTACAAGGATGCATATTAAATTTGTGGTGTTATATACAATAAATTGTACTAGATAAATAGAAAATTCAAAGGATTGATGATAGGTGTAATAGCACTAAGAATTGGGCAATTTTATTGTATGATGACATCAATCCCACTCTGTAATGACGTTTTATGTCTACTAAATCACGTCTTGGAACTCCTATGCTCGATAAATCATATAAATTACCGAGTTTTTTTTATGTGAAATAAGAAATTAAGGATTCATATTATAATTTTTGTATTTATGTTATTATAGGATGTAAAGAATTTGTGGGTGTCGACTTGATAATTTGAGTGAACATACAAGTGAGCTTAAACACATCTAACATAAAACCAATTGATTTGTATTAAAATCCAATCTGGTCTATTTATATATCATTGTTTGTTGTTGTTTATTATCGACGTGGGATAACACCACATGTACAACAAAAACTATGTATAACGAAGACATTATAAGATGTAATATAGGTTTAACAGAAAATAAATTGCTCCTACCTTATTATTTGTTTGTTACAATAACATGTTATTGACATTAATTGTAACTCAAATTTTTACAAAAAAATGATGAAGGTCATGGTTACTTCATTTTTGCAAAGTAAAAGTTGGTTTGTCTTTAATCATAATTGGATCAGTGATGCAAAATTCAATCCAATATGCAAAAAAAAAAAAAAGTCAACATAGAAAATCCAAAAAATTTGATGTAGTTTATTTATAAGAAAAATATATAATAATTTATATTTTGACATAGCTGTTAGATTTTGTAGGAAAACAAGAGCTTATTTAGAACAATATTAAAAATTGTTTTCATGTGTGTACAAGTTCGACAACAAACAATATTTGGTCACAATTCAGCGAATTCACAACTTTATAACCAGCAATGACGAGAACATTCATAATTTTGTAGTAGTATATATTAACATTTAATCTGTTTTTCACTACTTCAAAATTGCTTTTATTTTTTGTTAAAACTACGTCCTGTGCGGAAAGCAAAGAAATACCGGTTCCAAACAAGACCTTAAATAATTAAATCACCGTCTTATTTGATAATGCTAAATTAATTGGGCTATATGGCTAGTCATTGCAATTGCAATGATAAATGATAATGGTTTTAGGCCACGTCTTAGTTACTATATATCCATTTTATATTTTAAATATTCTGTGCTAGTTTAGCATTGAGTATACAGTGATCAAAAGTGCAAAAGGGATCGATCGTAATATTTTAAGTGTTTTTTTAATCACCATTCTTCATTTAGGACTTTTTAATTTATTTCATTGTTTTTAGTGGGTCAAAACTACAAATAATACATTTTAATACCAAATTTATCGAACCATTTTTAAAAAAAAAAAATAAAATTAGTTATTAAATTTTCATTATATATGCGGTTGATGGCCCATGATCCAGATTTTCAATACAGTCATACAAGAAACTGATAGCTTCTTTCATTTGTTTGGTATGTCAGGCTTTCTAATAGCTAAAATGAAAGCTGACAACATTTCTCTCAACCAGATTTCATAAATTTTGGCTTTTTATGAGTGCAATTCTATGTACAAAGTTGGTCTACATCTATCATATTTTTACATCCGTGAAGTTTCTTTAATTTTGTGGGCAATAAGTACTGTTTAGGCGATGAATGTAAGAATAGATGTGCACTGTTTAGGCGATAATATAATAGTTACGAGTTTAAACTTTTGGTTGATTTGTTATATAATATAATTATGGCGTATTAATTACAGATCTACGGGTCAGTAGATTGAATATTGATAATTTCATTTATTGATTAAACTTCAATGTATGGTATAGTTCACACCCACTTAAGATTGATTCAAGCTAATGTAATGCTATAATACTTTTGGTTTTGAGTTAATAGACATGGGCATGGATCGGTAGCCCATCCAAGCTGCCCTAGATGAGGTAAGTTTGAGCAAGAAAATTACGACAAAGACTCGCTCAGCCCGAACCAGTCATAAACGTCTAATTTACAAAATGAGTTTTGTATAATATAAAGACAAATGAAACTAAATATAATTTCGTGTTTATACATATAATTTCCAATAAAACATTTAGTATTACTGAACTTAATATTTGCTTTATAGATATTAAATTTAATACTGTTTATATCACAATTTTGTTTTAGTTATCTTAACAATTATAAACATGAGTATTTTTTTAAAAATAATTTATTTTTTTTAAAAAGTTTAAGTTATAGGTCAATGGATCAAATTTGGGATTCTTTTATTGAAGAATATACCCTATCATATCAAATGAGAGAGACTATTAAAACTCTAATTAAAGGTGAAAAACAATGAAGTAAATCCTCCTGCGTGTCGAAGAATCAGCAAATTTAGCTATTAACTGTGCTACATGATTCGTGGGCGATTAACATAAATTATTCAGAAACTACTTTAAACATAAAACCAGAGTTTAATATCCTGACAAAACACAACAAACCGACGAACCTTGGTTTTACACAAGACCGACATGTCATATGGCAAGATTTACTAAATAATAAAAATAAAAAATAAATTTTGCAATCTTGTTTTCCTTAATATCAACTAGTGTTTTCGATCCATAACCATAAAAGCTCCAGCATACGCTATAACGTCAATCGTCATTGCAGATTTAGAATGATCTTGCTGAAAAGAGATAAAACAGGGTGTCAATTATGAAAGATCAACAAGTTTTTTATCTAAAGGTTGTTGAAGTCCAACTCAATGATAAAATTTGAGATGTGTAACATTGGATCTTATGATCGAAGAAGTCGATTCCACCGTGAAAACTAAAAAATAGCAATAACATGTTATTCAACAAAAAAAACACACAAAACCTTAAAGAAGGGATGAGAAAAAAGAAAGCCAAAATTTTTTACTTTCTCCTTAATGAAACTTCTGAAAAAAAATAGAGTAAAGATCAAGAGCGAATAAACTTGAAATTTAAATATTTAAAAAACTCGGTTAGGCCCGAACCCGACTTTTCTTTATAAATTGGATTGGACTCGGTTACTAAATTTGTTTTTTTTGCTAGCCCGAGGCCGTCCCATTTTTGTGTCTCATGTAGAAGCATGAATATATATCTTCTTTATTTTACAAATCGAAATTAGAACTTAAAAGTTTTTTTTATATCGTATAACCCATTCATTTATTTGACTGGGTAAATTTATAACTATGGTAACTTAGGTTAGCAAATGATTGTTATTATGCTCAGACTGAACACATATAAAGGTTATTTTAATAAGTAGTGAATAGTGATATCGCCAATTAATAATAAATGTGACTACCATGAAACATATATACACCTTTCTCTAAAATTTGATCAATTTCAGTAGCTTTTTCCTCTAACTGAAACAAAAAACTAACAACTTCCAAATTAATAAGCCATAGATGAATATATTACCCAAGTGAACTGTACTTTTATCTTCTTTTTCTTCTTTATTAAAAAACAAACAAACACGCTATAGTTATTTCAATCAGTATAACCACTAATACATATTAAGAGTATGTAAAAACTGCACAACAAAAAAGAGTATGTGAAAAAAATTTAAATTAAAAAATATATTGGATCAAAACAAAGCAGTAAACATAAAAAGAGGAAATACATTAAATAAAAACAGTAAAAAATTGAAGTGGAATGAGGCATGCCATTGTTACATCAAATCTTAAAACTTTATAGTAAAATAAAAACACATCTTTTTGCTCTACTGAACTTTTGTTATACTCTTGGCAACTCCACTACTTTTCCTGTTTTAGCTCTATATTCCAAAATTTTCAGTACAAATTATCAACTTATCGGAACTACACATATTTAATGTATATTTACAAATAGGTACTCATTGCTTCCACTACTTGCTTTTATAATGGATTTTTATCTCTTCTCTGATATGTAGTCTATTTATAACTTGTACTGAATTATCAATAAGTATAAAATAGTTGTTGGTTATAGTTTAAAATGTTATAGTATAAAAAAATAGTGGTAAATGGTCAATTTAAAGTATTAATTTGGTTGTTTACTTTGGAAACTTTAGTTTAATGTAAGCAATAACAATTGAATATCGGCCCATAAGGTCCATTAGTTCAAATAACTCTGGCAGGGCCCCAATACTAATATATTTTCGAAGTGGTGCATTCAACATCTCTACAAACACGTAGTAATAAGCAAAATAAAACAAGTTTGAAAAGGAAAAAGCAGAAAAGTGTGAATAGAAATGTGATAGAAAAAGGTTGTAATTGGAATAGGAAACACATTAGTGACCAAAAGCCTGCAATTTACTGCTAAAAAATTCACCTCCTTTGTGATTTTGCAGTTAGGCTTTTCATTTTGATAAAGTTAGTCTTCAACCCTTACATGCTTGGAATTAAGCATACTATAATTAGATAAATTTACTGTACAAAAAAATAATGTTAGAAACAAGCTATATGTATTTCAATAGCTAATAAATTATATTGAAATTTGAGTTTCGTAATTAAAATATATCACCGGATAGTGATGAAGTTATTAATATATTTAAAAAAAGTCAATAAACTTTTTTTTGAAGCAAAGTCAAACGTTTATCTATATAGTCATGTTAATAGTAGTACCAGTTTCAAATTTATAACATTCCATTTCATAATTTTTATCCGAAAATAGAATAAAAATGCAAACTTTAATGAGGCATGAGAAAAATAAAAATGAAATATGCAGATCAGCCATTGTTTAAAGTAAAAAAAAATGAATGGTCACAAAATTCCAATACTTTCGGCTTTTAACCTGAAAATAATACTTTGAATATTATTTTACTGATATCTCAATGGGTCCAATCAACTTATAGAATTTCTTTTGCGCAAAATCCCACAAAATTTCCATTTAATTTTCTTTCAACCTGCTATATAATAAGAAAAGAAAAATGGTTGAAGCTTAAGATGTCAAAATCATGGGTGAACAAGAAATATTATGTGTCTGGTTATTCTTTTAAACTTTAAAGAGTCAAAATTGATAAATTATGCGCCCTTAAAGTGGGACACTGCACTTCTGCATCAAATAATACCCTCCACCTCTACAAAACACCTCTATTTCCAAATTTTTAAATTTTTTTTTATATCAAATTAAAATAAAAACTTCCATATTTATAACCTATCATTTTCCCAAAGCCGAAAGGTGAGTCCAACTAGCATTGAAATAATCTTAAAGCAATGTTTAGTAAAATATGTCCAAATAGCAGAAGCTTTAAGGAAGGTCAAAATAATCGTGCTTCATATCTCATTTGCAATTTTTTTTATAAGTAATTCAGTTTGATCCAGAGACGTTGAGCTTATTGCTGCTATTTTTTATATTTGTTAAGCATGAGGGTTGAGTTCAATTTGGATTGAATGTGATTCTTATGTGATATATACGTTGATATAATAATTAATATATGAAAGGCAAATAAATTGCTGATTCATTAGCCAATATCAGAATTGTCACACATAGCCTATATCGGTGGCCTACTTTACTGGATAATTGTATATTTTAGAGGATTTTAGTGGTGTTAAGTGTTTATCGTGTAGTTTCCTCTTCGAATTAAGATTTTGTTTGTACTTTTCTTTTCTCTTAATAAAGTTTGGCTGAATTTTTGGTTCAGGGTTTTGAGGTATCAATCTTGTTAAGATGTATAATTCTTTGAAATCACATAATTTTCAGTTGAAATTCAAGTTCCAAAATTGAAACTACCCTACTATGTGATGTTTTATATAGGATATGATTGATTATCGACAAATCGCAGTTTGAAACATAATCTATAATCATAATTAGATTGTTGTGAGAGCATGAATTGGAAAAGCTAATATCTCACTTATAGTAATGATTATATAACTTTGATATTAATTATTTATTTATTCGTAAATCTGTTGATCATTAATTGAGAAATCATTTCAATCATCACTTTTAAATAAATTAATTACTTGAAATATAATCCAACTCAAATTCTTCTTGAGATCAAGTTGGACCCATTACATCATTTTTCGATATTATGATAAATTAAAAAAAATGTTATATGGTTTCACTCATTATCACAACGAGAATTATGTTATTTTTTTTTTGCAAACGGAGACCGTCATTTGTAACATTTTCAAAACGACGCTATTAAATAAGCGGGGCGGTTTTGGAAATTTACAATTTTCTTCTAAAATTTAGTCCATGTCATGAGTTTCTTTCTTCTTTTGACTGTTTCTAAACCTAGCAAATTAAAGAATCTAGGTAAAATAATATAAAAATTAATAAAATGGATCATCGGTAAAAAATTAATTATTTTGTGTAAACTAAGATTCGATCACATGATTCTCATATCCATTACAAGTTACTTACCAATTCATCTACCAGTAATTATTATTTATTTTTATCGTTTTAACATTAATTACTAAAATTATTAAAAAATTATTATTTTTGGGACCCTTTTCGACATAGGCCCTAGGAGGTCGGACTCGTTGCCCACCCTCCATGACCGGCCCTGTCTCTAATCACTTTGTTTGTTGTTCAATGGTCGAGTTTGGACCAATTATGTATGTCCAGACCCAACTCAACCCAAGCCGTAGGAATAATATACTTAAATTGGGTCAGGCCAGACAAGGGTTTAGGAGTTTCGGTCCAAGCCTATTTGTTCTTGAACTTTACTTCGAAAAGTCTCATTTCAATGAAAATACGTGTTTAACATTCCAAGAATTCACAAAGTTACTAACTTGAAGGTAAAGACTCTAAATTACTTGGTGCGGCCAGAGAACACAACAAATTCTCATATTGTTAAGTTATTGTCCACTTTAGATTTGAAACCTCATGGATTTGCTTGTGAATTTTACCTAAAAGGTGTCATATCAATAAAGATGTGGGTTTCGACGTTCCATTTATTCATCAACGTAATTTTAGAGAATGGCTCGGATATCATTTGTCATGACTCAAAGTTACCACTTGTCCACACATTAGTATAATATCATCCACTTTGAGACTAATAAACCGCCTCATATCAACGAATTTACATGTGCTCATGCTTATACTCACGATAATCTTCCTTTCATGAAACATTTGTTCGTCCAACCAAGTGGAGCCAAAATTGCCATAGAAGATTATTCCAACATTTTTCTTATTTCAAACATGGAGTGAAGAAACGTAATAATTTCATTTCAGCAATCTTCCCATACAATTTACCTCCCCATCATCAAGCAAAATAAACTAATTAAAACAAAAGAAATTAAAAAAAAAAGTATAATCTGCAATAATATATAAGTATATTATAGACATACATCATGAAAATAAAAGTTTTGAAGGTTTATAATAATGAAAGTTTTGATAGAGGTTACGATGATTTTATTTTTTTAATAAAGAAAAAATCTTATTTTGTTTCTTATCACTATTGAATCAATCTTCTCATAATTGATTTAATGGTGATAAGAGACAAAATATTGAAACTTTTACTTTTGATAAAATCATTATAGAATCTACCATAAGTTTTTGTTTAACTCTGAACGCCTGAGTTGAGCATATTATTTCTAATATATGTTCTTTAATTGCATGCCATAATTTTATGAAATGTTGCTGCTCTTTCATCACGTGTAAGATTAATAATTCAAAATGCATGAAATTGTGCATTGGAAATCTGAAACTACCTATAATGAGATTAAGTTGCGTGAAACATTTTTCATTATTGCATTGTAATTATGATTTTCAAGCTCCATTTGTTTTGTTACGTTTGATATGATTCATCAAGTAGGGAAGCTAAAAGAATAATTATAGTCACTTATACGTACAATTCTAATTCATGAAAAAAACTATTGTCCCAAACTCATGGCTTATTCTATGTTTTCACTCACAAATATTTTATTTTTTTGTATTATTTTTTCGTATTACCAATTCCTCTCTCTGATTTGTCATAAATGTCATTTTGTGAATAGAGGGATGTGGAAGAGAACATGAGTTGATATTTGATAATACAATACTTTACAGTATAGTTATGTCATCAAACAAAAAATGTATAGTATAACGATTAGAATTAGGATTGTTGTATTATTAATACAAATAACATTTACACTTGTCTTGTTCATGGGCCAGGTACCCACCCAGTCCGGCTCGAGCTTGCTTTAGTGGCAGGTTTGAAAGTCCGATGAATAATTATTTTATATAATATTTATTGTATATTATGTTCAATAATTATTTTAAAATTTTTTATATTTTAACATGTTTGACTTTTGATCTTAAATACAATAATTCGAACTATGTTTTATATAATTCAATTATAGACTGCAACTATAGGTAAGATATATAATCAATTGTATTAAAAAAATGTCACACATATGTAGTCCATAGAAATTTTTTATAAAAAATTAGCATGAATCATGGGTCGGGTTTGGAAATGACCTGTAAATTCAATCCATATCTTAAAACTTGGGGTTCGAGTTGGGTTTGAGTTGATGTTTTTAATGAAAAGCTTGATCAAGCACGTTCCAAGCCCGCCCGACGAACAGATCTAATTTACACATATAGCCAAGTGCGTCAATACAAAACCCCTATCTCATGACTCATTATTTTATGAGTCATAGCATTTCTTTTTGTTCTTTTGTTGTCTATGTTAAATTTTTTATGTTTCATTTAGGTCCAGTGTTTTTGAATGTCTTTATTACATATATACTTTATCCATCATGTACAAATTTTAATTTGGGGATGACTAGTGAAGGAAAGTATGTAATTAATGATAGATTGAGTGATGGGGTTTCCTTTGTGTATTTCATTGATTTGACACACAGGTGTAGTGGCAAGTTCTTCCCTTTTCTGATACAATGTAATCAAAACATATGGAAAAAAGGAAATTAAAAGGGGTTAATTCGATAATTTAAATTGATATTAATGAATCAAAGGGGTCATTAGTGGTTAGATGAGTGGGCCAAAAAGTGTTCATACACAGTGAATGAACAATGGATTGGGCCAAACTTGGGTTTTCAATGAAATAAAAAGAAGTATACTACAGTTCATTCAACACTTTTTCCTTCAAATGTAACATTTCTTTTTAGCCTCAAAACCATTCAAGAAAATTGATATAAATTAACAATTATTAAGAAAAATAGGTATTAAAAAAAAACTAGTGTCAAGTTTCTCTAAGATGCTAGAGGGAAAAAAAATGCAATCATAGATGAAAATTGTAAAAAACATAAAAATTTGTTGACAACCACGTTGCGGACATTAGTCCGTATCACAAAAAAAAAAAAAGACACAAACATAAAAAAATTACTTATTAAAATGAAAAATATCTAATTTTGAAAGAAAATCTTGAATTGTGATCAATGTTTTAGTCTACTGATTAAGATTATATGTCTAATTTGCTAAAGTGTTAAGTTCGAATCACATGAAATATTTTTCTATTAAATGTAGATCTATCATGGATCGGGGTACCTGCCGAGCCCAGCCTGAGCCCGCTTCTATAGGTCGCTTGTTCATTCATTTTTTTCAAAAGCCCGACCCGAACCCAAGCTTGCTAAAGCCCGAAATCTATAGAATTTGACTCATATATCTCATGTGATTAATAATAGAATGATAATGAAACATAACCATTCTCTAAGTGATAATATATAGTTATTTCACGTTTTTTTACATAATTGGATAGACATTTTATGTATTAAAATAAAATTAATCATGCATCAAATGTGCATATAATGATTATATTAGGTACCCAATAAGCAAAAAGTGAATACGTTAAGTAATAAATATGCAATTTTAATAGGCCAAACACCAAAAGGACATTTGAGTTAAAAGAACATGTCCCAAAAGATATTTAATCTCCGTTACTCTATGTTTAAGTGGAATTAACAAATATTTTTAGGAACAAAACTAATAGGTTTTTCCATTGCCATTTTAAATTTTCAAACTACTTTGTAATATTTTTCTTCGTAGCACTTATTTGAAGTGTTTTCAGTGGATCATATTTTAACTTATAGATTAAAAAAATATAATTAGTTTATTTTTAAGCAATTATGAACAATTAGTGTTTGACAAAGTAAATATCAAATGTACCCTCAATTAATTTAATATACCATAAATCCTATATTTGTACATATTAGTTCAGGGAGTTTCGATCCGGCGAACAATGAACTTCCAAGTGAATGATATACACGGGTCTTAGACTTTTCCCAATTTTTATATCATTCAATTATGTCATCAATTTCTAGTATGTGAATGATAAGGAATTCACACCGCCATAACAATTTTAACTACTCATTTTTAAGTTGCGTGCAAATTGAAAATGCTTATAAACTATAAGTTTGTAAGCACCGTCCGAAATCGAAACATGTTTAAAAATTAGTTTGTGAATACTTTTCCAAACTCTAGAAAAAGTAATTCTCTCAAAAATACTCTCTCTTACAGTAGCAGCTTTTTAGTTGCAAGTGAACAATTACAAACTGGCTCTGGATAGTAAACATGACAGCTCTACAAACAAAGCCCTTAACCTGAAGTAGACAAAGTGAGTAAGCCCAAATAATTAGACATATAAGAGAAAAGAACACAAAAGTACAATCATATAATGTGCTTCATGTCTTTGATAAGATGAGATTGGCTTGGCTTTAAGCTGCAGGCAAAAGGATAAAAGAGGCTCCACTTCCACATTTTAAAAGGCAAAATTTCAATTCACAAAACTATATATATCTTATAATTAAAGTTGCACAAACAATTCCAGCTTTATTTGAACAGTTGTGAAGCTTTGCTTGAATATGGATTTGTTGAAAAGAGGGTTTACTTTTCTTGTGGGTCTAATAAATTTAATCATTTACCTGAAAAAGATAACCCCAATGCACTTGTTGCTTTCTTGCATTAATTTGTTCTACCATTACTTTAATTTATTTCATGTGATTTTATTTTTCAAATATTTGGTATATTTTATTCAAATCTATTGAATAACAATTCAATAATACAGAAAGAAGAATTTATACTCAAAACACTCATTGTTTTCATTTATCTCCATTTTTCATATTAATCTATTAATCTATGTTAGTCACTTATTCAATACACACATCATTTTCTATTGGGTAAATAGTTATAACTTTTCTGAAGTTTGCACTAATAAACTATTATCTCCTTACATTTTTTTAATACAATTATTATCTCCTTGGGTTTTGCTTCCATCAAACTACTACATCCTTTTGTTACTATTTTTCACTTTTCCATCCAAATAATTAATATTATGACAAGATTACCCTTTATCTTCATTTGTCTAACTAGATATATTTTCATTATATGAGCATATTATTACTTCATTTAAATAATTAAATTATTTAATTTTTGATAACGCAAAAAAATTATTCTTTAGTTGTATTTTGTTAATTGTCATGAAAATTTAATACATGTGCTCTCTTACTTTGATTATATTATATCAAGAAGTTTTATATGTAAATGTAAATGCACAATTTTTTTTAACAAAAATTTAAAAGGTTTGGTACCATTTTCTTGCACTATTTTATTAGATTTTTATATAAAATATTTGATATTGAAT
>CATIWQ010229932.1:0-12182 GCA_949673415.1 Euphorbia schlechtendalii | reverse complement strand
GATACAAAGGAAAGAGAATCCCACTAACAAGAAAGAGAAAATTAAAGTGAATAAAATAATTTCAAAAATTTACACTTGTCAAATTTTGAATGGGGTACACTGAAGGGGACATAGAAATGGGGACAGCAGATTTTTTTCCATGGAATTATGTCCATCAACTATGTGAGTAAAGGATGATTCTGATCAAATCATCTGACTGGGTTTGAAAAAAAAATTTATTTATTTTGGAAACATCAAAGAGGATGAAACTTAAGCTAATTTGAAACTAGCAAAGATGGGAACCCAACTTATGTGATTGGAGATCCCATGAAGTAAGTTCATATGGGTAATAACAAGTCTTTGTTAGTTCTGCTAGCACAATTTAGTTTGTTTCAATCCTAGATGTGTGAAAGTGCTATGTTGTATATTTTGAGAGTTTGAGTTATAAGAACTTTTAATGAATTTCATATCTCTTATGAGTGGTGTATAAAGTGCAATATACATTTGATGAAATCACCTATGTGAGTGTGAAGTGGGGCCGTTTCTATGAGATACTGGCAATATCTGCTAGAGCATTTATGAAAGACCAGGCATGCGCACGGCCTATTTGCGCAAAACCACGCTGTCAGAGAGAGCACCTTGGTATAGTGCGACATGGTAAAATCCCTATTCCACGGTAGCGCTTATTTGGTTCATAGAAATTTTATATTTCACCAAATATTCCGTGGATTAAATTTTATCTGTCAAGTATTGGTTTATAGTCCAAAAGACACCAATGCCATGCATTATATGTCAAACCTGAGATATCTAGAAAAAATGTTTTATCAAAATTTCTTTTGAAATAAGTGGGGGATTGTTGAAAATATTAAGTTATTTTATTTCAAAAGAAAATATATTTGTAAGTATTATTGAGTTATAGTTTCGTATTATGAATTTTGAAGTTAATTGTGAGGTGGAACTTAAATTTTCAAACTTGAATATATCAATATATATTCTTAAATTCATTTTTGAGGAATCATGACTCTGAACTATTTTCTAGTAGGGTGTGTTTATGAGTAGCCGTTATTTATTTTTTAGTAAATGACAATGAAGTTTTTTTTATTATAACTATAATGACTAATTATTCATAATGAGGTTTATTTGAACATTTGCTTTTCTTTAACCATAACCGCTGTTTTACTTTAATATTTTAACGGCCATTTTTCATATTCTTACCACTTTAAAAAGGGATGTTCATTTGAGTTAGATGGAGGAAGCTAGTTAGCATATTATTGTGACTTTTCTTGGAGTTAGTTTTGCACGTATGACAAGTGCCAAAGTTTGAAAATTCTTTTATGAACAATATGTTCATATATATTTAGCTTCCTCAAATTATTATCTATTCTGGATATGATATTGCATCTCTGTTCCTGAATCCACTTTCAAATCGAGAGTGAAGAAGCTGTTTAATCCTAGAAAGAACTACAAGTATCTTTTAAGGACAGTGTCATTCGACATGACTCAGCTTATCGGTGTTCAAGTTTCTTTAACTTATTTTTATTACTTATGTTATATATTTATACATATTCTATTGATTATGTTTGTTTTGGTTGAAGGTTGGACAGGAAAACTCCATAAGGAGAACTTCTCATTTTGGTTGGCACCTCCAAATCCGAAAGAAAAAATCAAGATCGAAGAGTTTATTTATTTAGTTTTATTTTTACCATTGTTTTTCCAACATGTACTTTTCCAAAGCTTATTCGCAGTTTCAAAATTCATTTTTGTCTGTTCAAGTAAGTGTGATAAAAGACAGAATTATCCAAGAAAGCACCATAGGTTTCAGAGTAACAAGTTTAAGGGTCTAATATAAGTTTCGGTGAGAAGCATAAAATCATACTAACCGTTATTAGAACTCAAAACGATATATTACGAGATTTTAACAGTTGGTGAAAAATTTTTGCAGTTAAAATTGTTGAAACTTGTAGCATATATCGATAGAAAACGTAAATCAAAACAAATTCGGCACTTACCTTAATCCAAATGTCCAAGATCGAAGAACCTTACTGTGTAAAGCTGAATCGGAATTTTCTCACGGTGCAGAACAATTAATATCCACGACTTCTGCAGCGACAAAGATCGATTTACGAATTTTTCATCGCGAAATGAAAACTCGGAAGAGAGAATTGATTGGAAAGAAAAATGATAATGATATATATATATATATATATATATATATATATATATATATATATATATATATATATATATATATATATATTAGAAAATTTTGAAAAAAAAATGAAATGTGACCCTTATAAAATAAAAGTACTTTCAACCTAAAATTTGATATATCTTTAACTTTTAATCTTTTAAAAACACCTTTTAATTGATTAACAATATTACCAACTATTTCTCACCCTTCGAGATTTGAGAATTTACTTTTTATATTTTTTCATCCAAATTCATACTTTCTAAACATAATTATAATAAATAACAAAAAGAGTAAGATTCTTTCCCATACAATATAGTTTTTAAGTAAAATTTCCAATTTCAAGAAACTATCCTTTCCAACAGAAAATAATCAAACTAATAAGAATAAACTAGCTAAACAAATAAAACATAAAAAGCCAATTAAAATATTATAACATTTGTCAAATTTAATATTTTAAAGGTAAATTTTCCAGTCAATGAATCTGATATAGCATATTCAGTTTTGCAATTTCATATAACTACGAAAGAAATATATAATAAAATTTAATTTCAGATTTATCACCAATAAAAATTGATATGTGGAGATTTAAAGTAATGAAATTGACTGAGGAATGAAGAGTAATTAATTAAATAAAGAAAGTATGAAAAGTAATGTCAGGCCATTTATTTTTGTAAAATTTTCACTGTTGGATTTCACGGGCAGTAACTGTTTAGAATGGAGTAATAATTAAAAAATATTTTAAGAAGGCCCCATTCTAATTAAATGAAAAGACACGTGTATGAGGGCCTCTTCTTCTTCCTTTTCTTTCTGTTCTCGTCTTTCTCAGAGACAAAATAGATCAGCATACAAGATTCAAATTTGAAATTTGAGCAGCACCACCACCATCGCATCTTGCCGGAAAATATGAGGCCTTTCGATTTTCGGAGACCCTGAATGATCGCTCATCCTGCTCCTACCAAGAACCGGCTCTATATATATATATATATACATACATACATGTATGTATGTATGTATGTATCTATGTATATATACATACATATACATTCATATATATATGTATGTATGTATGTATGTATGTATCTATATATATATATATAGATAGATACATACATACATACATATGTATATATACATATATACATAATTAATTGTAATTAAGTTTTTAAATTCTTAATTATTTATAATTAATTCATTAAGTTCTATAACTTTTCAATTTAATCCAAATAACTAAATTAGATCGGATCCTTTGAGCAATTAATCCGCTCACAAGCGGACCGGGTATTTCCAACATATATGAACAGGTATATCAAGTTTAAGTTCGAAGGGATTACAAACAAAACATTTTCAACTTATTTAAAGCCATAACAATTGGACCAAACAACCACACAATGATATCCAAAAACCATTATTAAAAAACACTATAGAGAGAACTAATGGATGGCCTTTGGTATCTTCACTCGATTTTTCCTTTGCTGAAATCTCCACCACAAATATTTGAGTTCGATGCACACGTAACATGTAATCTTTCCCATTTCACAACGTTCTTTAACCTGAATGACAAAAGCAATGTACTTAGAATAGTTCCTACACCTAATCGTTTGAAAAAGTCTCGATATCGAAAACTACTCCATACATCGCTTTTATCAAGTTGAAGGCCGTTTTGCGTTGGCAAGCAAAAGAAACCCGCGTCAGCACGCATTGGCCAGCCTAACCGAAAACAATTGACTGACCTACTCGATCGAGAATTTCATCATTTAAAATTTGTTTAAAACATATGGAATATATCATAGGAAGGAAAGTAAAAAATATCTTACTTGAAGTAACGATTCAAATCATAATAGACTCGCCATTGCGAGTGCTTGCATCTTCGATCTTCACATCTTGCGGCTTTTCTGCAATGCATAAACAAATAAAAAAAAATGATAGTTTCGATATTCAAACATATATTTTACAAGAAATTTAACATTTTATGATGGATATTTGATGACGAAAAACGTTTTTTTGTTAGCGAAAAATGTTTTCTCGTCACTGAATATAATTTTGATCGTTACAAAATGTTAAAATTCTTGTAGCATAGTTTTTGATGGAGAAGCAAACCCGAGCTATTGTATCGCTTATTGGTTGAACTACTTCCCTTGAGAAAGCCTCGTCTTTGCCTCCATAGGATGGTTTTATTTGCTCCCTTGTTAGTGGACTCACACTTCCGGTCAGCATTGCATATAATTCAAATGCCATCTGTATTTATTTCAATTTAATTAGTTCAAACAGCTGTTATGCTCGTGAACTTACGAGGCTGGTCCTGGACATAGGCCAAGAGTAGGGATGGCAACAGATCTTGGATCCGGATCCGTTATTTAGGATCTGGATCTTAATTCTACAGATTCATCGGATCTGAGTCCAAGAAAACAGATGCGGATCTGGGTTCGGATTTTACAATGAAATCCGGATCTGTAATTAAAGACTAATCGTACGTTTTTATTTATTATTTATCTCGAAAACATTGGATGGTTAATATAATGTGAGATTCATGTAAGTTCAATTGCATGAACATGATTAAATGAGCATATTAACTATTTAAAATAAGGTGAAGATACAAGTACGAAATCTGAAACTAAGAATTGAATGTTAATTACATGCATCCGTTTATGTCCCCGGTTCCTAAAATTACAGATCCAGGACCCGGATCTAGTAAATTTAAACGGATCCGCATCGGGTCCATGCCGGATCCCGCCCGTTACCATCCCTGGTCAAGATTGTGACAGACTGGGGTCCATGACTAAAAGTGGCCCAAATTTATTTATCATGTTTGATTTAGATTTTTAACCTAAAATAAAAACTTCATAATTGTACTAGTTCAATATTTACTATAATATACTTCGATTTGCATGCAAGAGTTCTTTTTTATTTCCGATTTCGCCTAGAGCTCTTAAAGTGTCAGGACCAGCCCTACAAGGGCGAAAAGGCAAATAGTAAAGATGAAGCGATACATGATGATATAGATAGCATAGGCATTCTGGCATGAATCTCAAGTTGGCGGCTTCTCCCCATATAAGAAGATATAGACTCATGTATAGCAACTTCCTTTGTTGAACTTCCTGCTGAATTGTAGGCAACCTGATGTCCAAGAGATAGTCCAAAAATTAAGAAATAACGCGTTAATTTATATAGAAGTAATGCTTTTCGTTTATAGGCCACAAGTCTCACCAAAGACTGCTTTTGCGTCCCAAGTACTCGCACCATTTTTTGTATTTCTTGAATAGTTTCTTCATCACAATTGTTAAAGCATGGTCTTCCAACTGTGTCGTAAAATTTGATTATGCACTCATTAGTCACAAATAAAGGAGATTCTTCGGCCTAAAAGATTTTAGAAGTGGAAAACCTTTGTGAATTCTCGTTTATGCGCATTTGCGAGTAAAAGAACCAAATCTTCTCTTTGATTCGCCACATTGTCCTTCTACATGTGAAGAATAATAAAAAAAAAAATCAGACAATCTACCAAATACTCACGGATGAATTTCTCCGTGTTGACCTTGGAAATAACTATCATTTTCGGATTACAATGCACATTTTTAAATATTTTGTCCATTTGAACCTTATTCAATGCACATTAGAAATGAAAACTTTCAAATTAACAAAGGTCGTAGAGGTAAATAAGTATTTATGTTGCTTTAATTAACGTGGTTTTAGTATTGACAACCAACCTAAAAGCCACGGTTATTTTGAAATGAAGAGAGTGCTAGTTAATGCACATGTTAAACACTTTGTCCATTGTACTCTTGTTCAATGTAAATTAAAAATGAAAATTACATGTTAAACACTTTGTCCATTTTATTCAATGTAAATTAAAAATGAAAACTTTCAAATTAACAAAAGTACAAGTGGTAAATAAGTATTTTTAATTTTAATTAGTCTACTCTTGTTATTGACACGAAAACCTAAAAGCCATAGTTATTTTGTAACGGACCTGAAAACCGAACATTTCTTGAAGCCAGTCTAGAATGTCCTTATCGTTTACTCTCATCGTGTCTCCATTTGGCCATGGTAATCCCCTTGTGTTTCGGAGCGCAGAAACCACAGCTTGAATCTGCAACTGCAAGTCAGAGAAACAAAGGAATCTTTTTATTTACTTAAAATGGATTAACTATCAAACACAGAGGACATTAAAGATTAGATATTAACCTTGGAGTACTTTGTAGTAGCTTGGTTTTGACTGCCTGGATCAAGTGGAAAAATATGTGTCTTCTCTGCAACCTTTGTTTGAGCTTCCAGAATCTGTACTCAAAATAAGGATATAAAAAACATTAAATTGCAGAGTGAATTCATGATTAGAAGGCTAAAATGGTAATTTCGACCTACCTCTTTGGGCACGGCTTGTGTCTGGTTGACATTCTTCAGAACCTCAAAAAGAAGAGCAGCAGTTTGATATGTTTTTAAAAGCTGCGCACTGAGAAGGGACATTAAGTTTATGTCAGATATTTGTATCGCCGAAGCAAAGTAATCATACGGAAAACCTTAATCTTACCGATCAGCTTTATCAGCTGAACTCTGTAAAGCTTGAATATACTTTTGATAGTACTCTCGATAAAACTTCTGCATTTCTTCAGCATCACTCATTGTTCTTCCTTCCATACTTGTTTCATTTTCCTGGCAAATTTGAGATTGCTGACATTGTTATTTCAAGAGATCGTCAAACAATCTGTTTGAAAAGTAGTCAAGCACAAGCACCTGGAAACATAAATAAAATAATGCACCATGCCAAGGCAAAATAACATAATGGCACAAAAAAAATTTTATATATGTTTTTATGCTAAAAAAAATAGTATATTTTGTGTTTACGGAAAACATTTTGGTTATTTTTTTGTGTGAAAAAGTTTTCAAAATTACGTGTTTTATGGTCTTTTCTTATACCTGGTATAAGACTATAGTCTTAGTCTTATATCGAGTATAAGACATTCAAACGATGGTTTTTGCGAGTATTTCAAAAGTAATTGAGAAAACAAATGGAAAATAAGCCGTATAAAGCCTTGTACTACTCGTATAACAGGTATAAGAGGCAGTCTTATACTAGAGGTCGTATGCCAGGTACAAGATCCGACTGTGAAAAACATAATTTTGAAACATTTTTCGTACAAAGACAAAAGTAACAGAAGTTAATTTTATATAAAAGCATAAATATGATTTTCTTACGTGTAAAAGCAAAACAAAAATTAGATTTTCAAGTGTTTGGTTGTTATAATTTAACAAAAACAGGCCTTTAATAAAAATTGTAATTTTTATGTATGAATTAATTTTAGCTTACCTTTAGACTTTTGCTTTAAAAATTCGCTAACTATTCTAGAATTTAATGTTTATTAATACCTTTATCGCTTAAAGTAATAAATAAAAGGGGTTTATCATAAATACAAATGATATAATACATAAATTTCACCCAAATTTTCATCAAATTAAAAAAGAACCACTTTCAAGTTTCAATTTTACATTATTATGTAAAAACTGTTTTAAATTTTCTTTTTAACATTTTAATTATATAACTGATATGTATCATGTATATAATAGACGCGTTAAAACAGTTTAAATAAAAGAAACACAAACATGAATATATATTAGACATATAACATGTATATAATAGATATATATAGTAGACATATAACGGATATATAACACATGTACATATAATAGATATACAACATATACATACATACATATATGTATGTATGTATATAGCGTAATGTAAAATCAAAACATAAGTGTAAAAAAGTAAATTCAAAACATAAAAAAAAGTAAAATGAATTTTTAAGAATATATTTCTGTAAATAGTAAATCAAAACAAGATCGAAATCGGCAATTATCCTAAATAAAATCTTAACAAAAAATATTTTTAGGCCTCTTCCGGCTGTGGGTGCAATCGCATTACCCCACACCCCTACTGGGCTGGCACTGTAATGCACTATACATCTCTTTTAAACGACGAAAAGCAAAGATTAATCCAAAATTGATCCACAATTGGAGCATGCATAGAGAGCTTACCCTTTGTAAACGTTGCAAGAGTGCAGTTTTAGATTGGCTAGACGTTGGATCTAATTTGATAGCTTTCTCAACGGCATGGACCCGACCTGTATATCAATCATTCATATTGTCAGATATCAGTTCCACGACAAATATATTTGCACCCTTGTTAAGACTTTGACAAAGCAAAAGTAAGTGAAATGGTAACTTACAGAGATAAGCAACTCTGGGGTTGGTGGCCTCAACTTCATCAGCAACTCTAAGAATTGGAGAAATTTCTACCAGTGAAGAAGGCACCGATTCTCTAATACTTGCCATCTTTGATTCTATTCACTGATCAAATGAAAGTTTTGAGAATGATTAGTTGGGTATGACTATATATTTGCAATTTGGTCCTGTATGTATAAATTAATCAAAAAGGGAAAAAGAGAGTGAATGCTTTTTGATTGTGCTATCTCTTTACCTGCTTTCTTCTCTCTTAAGAATTGAACATTGAAAAGAAAACATAGGATGAAAAGGACATTTTTAATTTAAAATAGAAAAAAGTTTTGATATTCCCCCATCAAACTTTGTAGTTTCTTGTAATGCCAGATAGAAACTCCATTAATGAAAGAAGCTTACATTCTAATATAAGAAAAACAGTATAATTCCAGTTGATTTGCATATATGCGTACAAAAGCAAAATGAACCTCTCCTATAGCACTAGCAATAAACAAGCCAAAATTCACAAAAAATTACAAGAGCAAAAACGACGCCGTGTATCTTTTCATTTCTTACAGCACAAAAAACGATGTCGTTTCATTTTGTTATCAACTTAGGTTATATTTACGCAATTCCTTTGCGGTCGCTGCCCACAACTTACTCAGTTTTCAACTTCGCTGCTATCTCCAGTGCAAAATTTTCATTGCCGGCCGGTCACCCCCCAACGTTCCGAATCCGGAAACACCGTGGCAGCTGACAGGTTAGTTCTATTTCACTTCTTTCTTAATTTCTTAATTTATTTTTGAAGTTTGACATTTAGGGGTTCAGCTTTTTCAGTTAAATTGTGCTTTGCATGTTCTTCTGCCTGGCTGTGATTCTACAATTTCGAGTAGATTTAGGAGTTCAATTTGAAAGAATGAGGGGCAAATTTCTTTACGAAGTCAAATTTTTGTTTGTGAATAAAATTATAGGTAATTGAACTCTTTCAGCTTTTTTATGTGTCCAACTGAGATTTAGAGAAGTTATGTAATTGCTAAGCAGATACATTTGATGATAAGATTAAACCCTGATGCTTATGTGAATTAAAAACTTTTCTATTCAATAGCATTTAGAAGTATACAACCAGAAAGCTCCATATAAATTTTCTGTTTCTTTTGATATTCCAGCAAGGAAGCTTGTAATTTCATACTTCACAGCTTTTCAAAGATGTTGCTCATTTTATTAGGCCAGTTATTACGGATTTCGTTTTGTACTAGTGCGTATCTAAATCATCCTTCAAAGCTTTTCTTATTTATTCTCATTAATTCCTTGTATTTAGAAAAATCATGTCGCTTAAACTAATTCATGTTCTGATAAGGTAATTGGTTTCTTGGTCTCTGTCTCATTTACTCGTTATTCTTTTGTTGTGTTTTTTTAGATTAATCATTTGGATTCTTGTTTTGCCAATAAATTAGCATTACAGTTACAGACTAGATTTTGCAAATTGTGTAATGAATTCAATTGTGATTGATTATGAAAATGGTTTATGTTCAATTTTGTAGGTTGTTGTCTATAGTATTGAAATGCTAAAATTTTTTGGACAAAAAAGGCCTAGAATTCCGGACGAATCTTCTATAAGTATCCCAATTGAACAACCACTACAAATTTTACAAGATGGCAATTTTGAGATCGATCCTTGTGATATAGTACTGGATCCTGGATTACGTAAGTCTATCCATAGTTTTGATGTTAATATACAAGACCAGATACGAAGGGAATACGTAATCATAGGTCCTTGTCAACCCAAGGGGCATAATTTCCCAAGAAAACTTTACTCGGGGAGACATATGAGGAGTTTCAGGGATAACTGGTATGATAAATTTGATTGGTTGGAGTACAGTGTATCAAAGGATGCTACTTTTTGTTTTTCTTGCTTTCTTTTCAAGGATAATATAAAAGACAATGATGTGTTTACAAAGGTTGGGATGTCTAATTGGAAGGATGCGTTAGAAAAATTTAGAACTCATGTTGGTTCGGTTGGCAGCGAGCATAACAAAGCAAGAATCAAGTTTGAGAATTTCAAATATCAGAATCAGAGTTCGAGTCACATTGTCCCGATAAGTTATATTAGAAGAGATGAAGCTTACCGAACTTGTTTGGTTGCAACTCTTGATGTTATTCGGTTTCTTTTGCAACAGGGTTTGCCTTTGAGGGGACCCGATGAGTCAAGTATTTCATATAACAGGGGTAATTTTTTAGAGTTGTTAGAGTGGTATGCCCTAAAGAATGAAGAAGTTGGTAGTGTTATTTTGGGCAATGCACTAGAAAACAATCAAACGACATCTCCACAAATACAAAAAAACTTGGTGAATGCGTGTGCTAGTCAAACCACTCTTGCTATATTAGATGACCTTGGTGACAAGTCATTTTCTATTTTGATTGATGAGATTCGGGATTGTTTTGTGAATGAACAAATTGTTGTTGTTATTAGATATGTAAATATGCGTGGGCAAGTAGTAGAACGGTTTTTAGGCTTGGTTCATGTTAAGGAAACATCGGCAAAATGTCTGAAGGAGGGCATTGATTCTTTGTTTGCAAAACACGGTTTATGTTTGTCAAGATTGAGAGGTCAAGGATACGGTGGTTCATCAAATACGCGAAACGAGTTCAATGATTTAAAAACCCTAATTTTGAGGGAAAACCCCAGTGCTTGGTATGTCCATTGTTTTGCTCATCAACTCGAGTCGGTAATTGTTGTTGTATGTCAAGCGAATCGATACACTTGCGACTTTCTTAACTACCTCGAAACGACTGTGAGTCTATGTGGATCTTCTTGTGAAAGAGAAGATAGACTTCAACAATTGGAGCATAACAGAAAGGTAGCAGAGCTTGAAACTGGAGAGAATTTTTCCGGATCTGAAAAGGATCTAGAAACTTTTTTAAATCGGCCACGTGATATTCGATGGGGTTCGCAATACATGACCATAATCCGCCTCAAAGAAATGTGGTCATCGGTTGTCGAAGTGCTTGAAAATGTCTTTGAAGATGGCATCGATCTCGAATCAAGTGCCCAAGTAAAATTTTTACTTCAACAAATGATGAGCTTCGAGTTTGTCTTTCCTATGATTTTGATGAAGAATTTGTTGGGCATGACAAACAAATTATCAATGGTTTTGCAAGACGGAGATCAAAATATTTTAGATATAATCAATCAAATTAGGTGTGTGAAGAAAGATTTGCAACGATATAAAGAATTTGGATGGGACAAGCTACTGGAAGAAGTGGAGACATTTTGTAGAGCTAATCAAATTAAGGTAATCGATATGGAAGATATAGTTCCGAAGCGTGTTCGTGTGAAGAGAGACGGGAGAAGCGTCACCAACTATCACCATTACCGCGTCGAAATTTTTTCTGAGGTAATGTAAATATTTAGCTAATTTTCATTTAACGTTATCATAGTAAACATAACATTAGAATTATGACATAAGTTAATTTTTTATTTCCTAGGTTCTTGAATCAATTTTACAAGAGATGGATCATCGTTTCTGCGAAGAAAGCGTAGAGTTATTTGATTGTTTCGCATGTCTCGATCCGAAGAACAATTTCTCGAATTTCAACGTGGACAAGATTTGCCGTCTCACCACTTTTTATCCTAATGACTTCTCAAAAACGGATTGTTCGTGCATGCCTCAAGAACTTCATAGTTTTCTGAGCGACGTGAGAGAAGACAAGCGGTATTTCGATGTGGACAACCTGGGAAGTCTAGCGAGAAGGATGAAGGAAACCGGAAAAGATAGTGTCTTTCCATCGATCTATAGGCTTGTCG
>CATIWQ010229890.1:0-16221 GCA_949673415.1 Euphorbia schlechtendalii | reverse complement strand
ATTAGTTGGGTCAAAAAGACCCAACTTTAACCCATAATTAAAAGTGAAAAGTAGTGGAAGAAATGGATTGAAAAGACAAAAAAGATAGTTGAAACTTGGACTTTTTTGGATTGAAGGGAGCCCATGAGGGCTAGATTATTTTGAAATAAGAAGAGGGGAGCGCGTAAATGATAGAAAAAAAAAACCAAAAAAATAAGACATAGAGCTCAAAAAAAAAAACAAAAGCCAAAATTCATAAGTTTTAATTTTTAGTGCATTTTCCAAATGCAAATTAAATGGAAGAAGGACTCCTACCTCCTCTCTTCCTCTCCCTACATGCCATATCCCGGAAGCCTAGCCTTCCCTGCCAAGAGGAGATCTCTACTCTCCATTTTCGCAAAATACCGCAAAACCGAGCCAAAGAAACGAGGACTTTCCGGGTACTTTCGTGGAACAAGCAAAGTGGATTCACTGCTACGGGATAAGCCTCTGAGTTCCTACAGTTTGTGCTTACGTTTATATGCTTTTCTTTTTTATGTTTCATTTTCTTTTCGGTTATTTCCCATTTCCGCGCACCATTCTGTTTTCTATGATTTTTAGTATGATTTCAAATCAGTTTGAGAGTTTTGTTTACATAAACATATTCCACACATCCTGAGCTTTCTGGAATGATTAAGATCATTCAACTCGGTTAAGTATAGTGAAAGTTATGAATTTTCAAAGTTTTGTACAAATTTATTTCGGTTTCCTGGGAAGAATGTTACCGTTTTCAATTCTGGTTTTGACGAAGATTTTTATTGCATAATTAGTTATTTTTATTAAATACCTTTGATCATGAGGTTTCCTGAATGGTAAAGATCATTTAAAATGGATAAGTAGAAATAAAGTTATGATTTTTCGAAGTTACGTAAAATTACGGTTCACGATTTCGGACAACGTTGACTGTTTGATATTTTTCTGTATAAAGCTGTCTCTAAAATGTACTTTTGTCACTTTCTGTATATTAAACACATCTTGAGCTTTCCAAAATGATGAGAATCGTTTGAATCCGATAACCATAGTAAAAGTTATGATCGTTTGAAGTTTCAGATATCATTTTGCTATTTTCTGTTGTTTCTATGTGTTTTCTGCAGGCCTGAAACCTGAGCTTTTCAGTAATTTGACGTATGTATGTGAAGATTTTATAAACCAGTAATCGTCCCAAAGGGAGTTTGGATGGTTAAAATCGATGGCCCATTGCCGGGATATTATTTTATCGATTTTAACGGTTCCCCCTTCGGAATGATTTTAATGATATCACGATTTGCGTTTTTGGACTTAGATTTATTTTATGTCAATATTATCATAAAGTGTGTTAGGAAACCCCAACGAAGGGAACCGAAGTTCCCGGATAACTAACCCGACGAATATTCGCATGTGGCATTTTCACTAAAACTGGCTAAATAAACTTATGTGTATAAAATGAATTATTTCATGAAAGACAAATTCCAAACCTTTCGATGTTTTAAACCAGGCCACTCGATTCTCATGAAATCAAATCGAACATATGTGTCATATCTCGTGCTAACCTTTATGGATGCGGGTTAGATGTATGTCTAAGATTTTATTTTCCTTTGGGTATCGCATTTATTTTTATAAAAAATTATGTATTTGTTAGATCGTTTGTATAATAGGATATTGATGTATTCATTCCCCTAGATCTCATGTATTTGGGAAATTTGTAAAACCCTCAAACCAATGATGTAATTAATTCCCCTATAGACTAGGCGCATTTAATTTTCTATGTGTTTACTTTTCGCAATTTACTTACCGTTTTATGCATATGCGATAAACATAAACTGAAAATATCTAGTTTAGTTCGAATATTATAAACGTGGTTTCTATCATAGTGTAATTTAACTCAAATGACAACGAAATAGACAACTCATCCCGGACCCGAATCTTTGGACTATGGTATCACTTAGGCTTAATGGATCTAGGCTGTACCGAAATTTCCCGAAAGAGCTGATCTGGGTAGCGACTTTGAGTAACATAGGCTAGAGGTCCCGATCTCGAGTTTATTAAACTTGAAAATCAAACTTTTCAAAGCAAGACACTATTTTCCAAAGCGCTTTCCCAAAAGCCCAAAATCTATGTTTTCGAAAACCCCACGCCTCATCTCACGGGGCCGGCGCCTCGCGGCGTCCGCACGGGACCTCCGAAACGTCATCCGCTCACAGTGGCGACTCCGCTGGGGATATCTTTTTTATAAACTTAAAAGTTTAAAAGATTTTTTGGATGAGTATTGAAAAGTCGTCAAATGAGTTAACCCACATTTAAAATATTGAACAAAGCGTATGCATTAGACAGATTAGCCATTAAGGTTAGGTTGCCCTATTTTATCAAGAAACTTGCTAAAGTATACTTCGTGACCCCTTGGTGATCGAAGGACCTTAGCGAGTGGATCACTTGTTACATACCGCATGGACTCCCTTGAAAAAGGGGGAAAAGTGTATCATAGTGCAACAAGAACCTTCTACATCAACAACCATGACCGAGCTCATATAAGGAAACCGTAGACACTTTCCCTAGGTTTACCAAAATAAATGCATCTTTTTATACAGGTTCGCTCCTTAATGCTTCACAGTATTAAGATAATCCAAGCCTAGATTTAGGAGCCTAACCCTTATACGCGGGAGACATAAGGTTGGAAGAAATACGTTGTGTGCTATGTGCTACATGTTCATCACATCACCACGCTTATTTCACAAAGAGCATCATGCTAACCCACGATTTGTTATGTAGACACAAATTATACAGACACATGTCATTATCCTAGTATCGTTTACCTAGAGCTAGACAGATGCAATGAGACAACATCACCTAGGATTAGGATCACCCATGGTCAAAATAGTGTTTACTAAACACTCAGACCTCTGTCCACTTAGATTCATGGAATTCTAAGCCTAGGGTATGACACATTGTTCTACCCGAACTCGAACCTAGAATTAGAGAAGCGATGAGATAGTGTCACCTAAGATTAGGGTCACCCATGTTTGTATCCTCACACATGAATCTCTCGGAACACCTCATTCCCAAAAAACATAGGGTATAACACATTGTTTTACCCAAACTTGAACTCATCGAGATCGATCCATAGCCCTTAGAGGTAAAAGTGTATTATCACTTGGATGATACGTGACCGTTTGTCATTTTTCGATTTGTTTGTTTCAAAAGGATTGGTAAACTTACCACTTTTCTTACCAAAATGGCATCCTTTTACTTAGTGCCTCATAGGGTATAACACATTGTTTTACTCGAATTCGGAATCACCGAGAGTAATCCTTGGTGATGAACTCTCAAAAATCAAAAGTGTATTGTCACTTGGATAATACGCAACCTTTTATCATTTTTGGTTCGTTTGTTTCAAATGGATTAGCAAACTTACCACCTTTATCAAAACAGCATTCCTTTTACTTATTGCCACTTGGGCAGTACGGTAGACCTTAGTTACGGTCGGTTTGTTTTAAAAGGATTGGTAAACCCCTACTTATTTTCAATAACAAATTTTTACTCATCATAGCACACTAATCTTTGTATTGCAGCCATTTCATAAACATTACATGCACTAGTCCATAATCTGTCGAGCATGCATCCCAAATCTGACGATAGTGGTTGTGTTTGCTTCAGATAAGTCGTGGAGAAGGTCGACTTGTTGGCTTGTTCGAATCTCTCCCATTGTGGCTCACTAAGCAGAATCGTCCATAGAAGGTATCCCATACACGGATTCAAGCGAGGAATCGGGTTCAGATTCAGGTTCAGGCTCCATTTCAAGGCAAAGATCGGCGTCTAGTTTGAGACATATCCTTGAAATGGCAGAGCAACAAAATGTATCCGGGGGAACTAATCAACAGAATCAAGATAGGCCTATTCCTCAATCTGGGATTGGCCAAGAAATAGCCAATGCTCTCAGCACAATTCTCTATAGCGACCAGTTTACTCAGGCTATACAATACCACTCTTGCCCAAGACAGTCAGAGCGTATGATGACTGACCAAGAGCTCATTGGGAATCTCCAGAGTCCCACTACAACCATCCATCCTACGGCTAGGAGACTAGGCTCTGCTCCCCACACATTTAAAACCCAGTTTGGTGTAAGCAACCCATAAACATTTGGCCAAGTAAGTCCAACCTTTACTCAACAGCAGTTCCCATTTCAATCAGGACAGACCGGTTTTGGCACGGGTCAGGTATCAAGCTGTAGTAGTCAGATAGCGTGAGTGGTGGATCATTTGATCGTGGAACCGTTAAATTAACTCAGGCAGCCAAGTTACCATCAGGGATTTCATCAGTTTGCAACCGCAATAAGGCTAGAAGGACCATCGCCAAGTTTCATCCCCACAACACCTACCTTTTATCCTCAGTCTAGAGCTGTCCCTACATTTCAGACTCCATCCTTTGGCTATGGTGTAGCAACATAGCATCTGAGTCAATTCTCAGCACAACCAAACCTAGCACTTCCTCCAAGGGGTCCCACTCATCCCCAAGGTCTTCATAATTCGTACGGCTTCCAAGCTAGGCTGAAAATGGGCTATTCAGCTTCTCAGCCCAGCATGGAGGAATTTTGGCATGAGTTCTTAGCCACCCGTGGTGGACACATTACCCAAGGGCCAACAGGTGTGATCCCGACACAGCTGACGACCGAAGACGATGACACACTACCACCAACTTTTGCTATACCTTAGTTCGAAAAATACACGAGCAATACTGATCCTTGTGCACACATTGCCCACTACTAGAATGTGATGAGGGCCTTGAGGATAAATGATCGCATGATGGCCAAATTGTTCATCATTACATTGGGGACCCCTGTAAACGAATGGTATAGTCATTTACCAGTGGACGTAGCTTATGATTGGGGACGTCTGTCCCAAGCCATGGTGGACCACTATGGCTTCAACACCTTGATAATCACCACGATGCAGAATCTGAAAGTAGTAAGGTAAAATCTGGGGGGAAAGTTTCAAGCCTTATTTTGAGCATTGGATGGCCATACAAGTCAGATTGCAGTCTCGACTGAGTCTGCCGGACATGATCACCAAACTGCTAGATGGAGCACTACCATCTTATCACAAAAGGCTTGGGTCGGAAACCTTCTATAGTTATCAGGAGGTGTTTGTTCGAGTAGAGAAAATAGAGCGTTATGAGGCTATGGAAGGAATTGTGGAGCAGCCTGCCAACAAGACATGGATTAGGAGAAATGACTCAGGGTTATCATCCTCTAAGGGAAAGCAAGCTGCTATCCAGCTAATCTAATCTGAGCCTGTTACAGCTGTAAGATTATCAAAGGAGGTATACTATAGAATCTCTCCTTTATGAAGCCAACCTTGGCTTTCTTTTCTCTAAGCTGCGAGAGTTCAAGCAGCTAAGCAATCTGAAAACCTGGTCACCACCTAGCCGGGAAAACAGGCCAAATTTCTGCAATTACCATGTTGCCGTGGGTCATCACATGAATAATTGCCAAGCCCTTCTGAAAGCCATCTAAAAGCTGATTAAGGATGGAGTGGTGGCGGAACCAAAGTTGAAACCGAGCACGAGGACCAACCCGCTCCCACAATTTGACGGGGCAGTAAGGATGATTAATTTCGGCCTAGAGGGAGAGCAGGTCCTGAGATACATGGGGCAAGTGTTTGATGAATTCATAATGGTCATAGGCAATGGGATTAATGAAGACTAGGTCTTAGATATGCTCACCCGGTCTGCTCCCGGGGTGAATTATGTGGCATCAATCCTAATGTCTATTGAAGACGTAGTAGATGATTATGACTTGTTTCAGTTCGTTACAGAAGGGGTAAAAGAGGAAGAGCCCAAAGTGATGAAGGAGAAGAAGAAGCCCATTGATTTGGATGGGTATGTTTTGAAGTCCCGGAGAAGGGGAATAAGGGAAGATGCTCGTCAGGTAGAGGGCGAAGAAATCGTGTATGGTAAGGGTCCAATCAACCTAGACTCTTACCAATTGAAGAGTGCCAAGAGAAAGAAAGAGCAACCACAGTATCTGTGGCAAACACCCGCTGAGACAAGGGTGATAGAAGATGGGGTGTTCAGAGTGACCTGTAGTGGTCGAGTCTTCCAGAACAATCCCATCCAGCTTGGGAATTCATCAACCGAAGAAGTCATCAGGGACCACACAGAATAGCCACTACCCCCGGTGGTCAACGAAGATGAGCTGGAAGTTGACCCCTTGGTCAACCAGCTCAAGAGCACACAGTCAAAGTATAGCATTTGGCAACTTCTACGCTTTTCTGAGGCACATCGCCGAGGATTGGTACAGAAACTAATAGAGATGGAAGACACACCGACTACTTCGGTGATCGAAATGTGCTCAGCCATTGGAGAGGGGATCCCTTTGAAAAAGATCCCTACCATTACATTCAACTGGTCGGACCTACCATCGGAATAACGAAATAACAACAAGGCCCTCTTTATTAAGGTCAATATTTTTGACAGGTCTATTCCATGTGTGATGGTAGATGACGGATTGGCATTGAATCTTTTCCCGTTAAAGGTGCTGCCTCATCTTGGATTAACTGAAAACATGCTAGAAAGGTCGGATACTGTTATCCGAGCCTATGATGACTCAAAGCGCGGGGTTGTAGGAACATTCACGGCAACTGTGGCTGTAAATGAGGTGAAATCTGAAGTAAAATTCACCATCCTAGATATACCTATCTAATACTCCCTGCTACTAGGAAAACCTTGGATACATGCACTTGGTGTTGTCCCCTCCACTTTCCACCAAAAGATTTAACTGGTTTACCAAGGGTAGTCGGTTACCATAGAGGCGGATGAGGAATCCATAATGGCGGTAAAAACTTTCGTAGAACAAGGCTTGAGGGTGGCCATGATTGGTCAAGAAGCTGAGGTAAAAAGGAAGAAGACAATCCCTATAGGCTACCACAATTTCTCAACGGATTTGAAAAGGATTATGAAGAAGCAGGAATTGGTTCCGGGTAAAGGGCTCGGGAAGTATCACCAAGGAGTAGTGGAAGCCATTGATCCTCTTATGCTAACCCCTAGGGCTGGACTAGGATTTACCCCTCGACACAAAATCTACAAGCACAAGCGATCATCCTTCTGTAACATGGTTAGCGTGTGCACAATCAAAGGGAGTAAGCAATACCTGGGGGATAGTGAACCTGTGACAGAGGGTGGAGAATCTGTGCTAGGATTTGAAATCTTTGGTGATGTGTATGATTTTGCAAAGGAGAGCATGTTGGCTCTGATAATTGAGTCTGTGAATGGCTTGGATGAAGTTAAGCACTCAGAAGGGACTAGCATGAAGGAAGGGACCCTTGAAGCAGTTACTATGGCTACCAAGAATAAAGGGAAGGCTAAGATGTTTGGGGAAGGAGAACCTGAATCTAAACCTATGGAGGATGAGGTACATGATGCACTTGAAGCTATCACCAAGGCCCTCACAGTGCTCATGAGGAAGAAAGAGGGAGATGTCAAGGAACAGTTAGCTGCAGCAGTAGAGGCCCTCACCAAAGCAGCCACCCAGGAAAAGAAGACCACCCTTACTGAGCCCACCTTCCAAGAGCCAGCTCTGGTGATCAATGAAGACCCTTCGCCTGTGGAGGAGAATGATGTTAATGATATAATTTTTAATATTGCCAATGTATTTGATATGAACAATTCAGCCTATGAGGCATTTTCATCAATGAATTAGAACTTTGCTTACTTGTGTGATGTTTTGCCAGATGGCAACATGCATTTTCATGATCATTCACATAATGTTTTCAGCATAACGGATACCTCATTACATGAAATCAATTTAAGTATGGATGAATAGCCTAAAATGGTGATGATTTCGAGTGATCTGACTCCTGAGGATGAATGTGAGATTAAAAATGTACTTAGAAAACACGTGGTAGCATTCGTGTAGTCCTATGAAGACATGCTAGGGGTTGATAGAGCAATCACCGAGCACAGAATCCCCACCAATCCACAAGTCAAGCTAGTAAAGCAAAAGCTGCGAAGATTGCTACCGGAATGGGCTGAAAAGGTTAAAGTGGAAATAGCTAAGCAGATAGAAGCCAAGTTCTTAGAAGTGGTGGAATATTATACGTGGCTCGCCAACATTGTACCAGTTGCAAAGAAGGATGGGAAAGTTCAGGTATGTGTTGACTTTCGGGATCTGAATAAAGCCTCGCCAAAAGATGACTTCCCTTTGCCTCATATTGACGTCTTGGTTGACAGTGCTTCTAGGGCTGCCACGTACTCGTTTATGGATGGTTTCTTGGGGTACAATCAAATCCTCATGGCAATCGAAAATAAGATCAAAACCACCTTCATCACCGAGTGGGGGGTTTACTATTACAAAGTGATGCCTTTCGGATTGAAGAACGCAAGGGTAACCTATCAAAGAGCTGCAAAAGCCCTACTACATGACTTAATCCACAAGGAGGTTGAAGTATATGTGGATGATATGTTAGTCAAATCCAACATTCGCGAAGAACATTTAGGGTTCTCGATCAGTTTCTTACTAGGATCGAGAAATACAACCTACGCCTGAACCCGAAGAAGTGTGTATTTGGGGTCACCTCAAGAAAGCTACTGGGGCATATAGTGAGTCAAAGGGGAATAGAAATGGACCCCGACAAGAGCCAAGCCATTAGGGAGATGCCAGTACCTACAACAGAGAAGGAACTACGATCATTCTTGGGGTCATTGCAATACATCAGCAGGTTCATCACTCGCTTAACCACCATCTGTGAACCAATCTTTAAGTTGCTACAGAAACAACAACCGGTGGTTTGGAACGACCAGTGTTAAATCGCGTTCAACAGATTCAAGCAATACTTGATCAAGCCTCCTATTTTGAAGCCTCCCACTCCAGGATGACCTCTTATTCTCTACTTAGCTATTGAAGAGTCCTCTGTTGGAGCCATGCTGGTACAAGAGGATGATAGCAAAAGGGAGCACGTGATATACTACTTGAGCAAGAAGTTGCTAGAGTATGAAACCCGCTACACGGTGGTGGAGAAGATTTGTGCGGCTATGATATGGCTGACAAAGAAGCTATGCCACTACTTCCAATCTTATCGAGTCCTGGCAGTGGCTAAGGTTGATACAACGAAGTATTTGTGCCAATCTCCCACATTGGCAGGCAAATTATCCCGGTGGTTGTTGCTCCTCTCTGAATTCGATATTGAGTATATTACCAGGAAAGTCATCAAAGGGTGAGCGATTGCTGAATTTTTGGCTAATCAGGCAATGGACTCCGATTATGTAGAAAATCTTGAGTTCCCAGATGAACAACTCTCTTTGGTAGAAGAAGTGAAGAAGGGATGGACTATGTACTTCGAAGGCGTAATGAATCGCAATGGAGCAGGCCTCAATGTAGTTTTGATCACACCCTATAATGAGGTCATTCCATTAACCAAGCTCTTGGAGTTCCCTGTCACAAATAATGGGGCAGAATACGAAGTATGTCTTTTCAGCTTGGAAGAATTGGGAAAGGTGAAGGCCAAAGAAGTTTCAGCTATCGAGGATTCAACTCTAGTAATTCGGTAGGTAACCGGCGATTGGGAAATCAAAGAGGAGTCACTTCGTCCCTATCTGAAAGCAGTCTAGGTGGCCTCCGCTAAGTTTGAAAAATGTGTATTTCATCATGTGCTGCATGAAGAAAATCAAATGGTAGACTCTTTAGCCACTCTAGCCTCTACGTGGGAAGGGCCCCAGACCCAGCTCATTAAACCATTAATTCTTTAATCAGCCAGAGAGCCCTTTTATTGGAGAGCAGTGACCGTTGATGAAGACTCGAACTCAGGTTGTTGGTATTTTGATATTCTCTAACTTTTGAAAGATGGGACTTATCTCGAAGGTGCCATGGATTCTGAACGCACTTCCCTCTGTCGCCTGGCTGTCCAATTTAGACTTCTTGACGATGATTTATTCCGCCGTACCCCAGAGGGTTTGTTGCTCCTATGTTTGACCAAGAAAGAGGCTATGCTTATCATCAGGAGACTACACGTAGGAGATTTTGGGTCACACATGAATGGTTTATCCCTATCCAAGAAGATTCAACATCAAGGTTATTATTGGATCACTATGGTCGCGACTATATCGCTGAAGTTAAAAAGTGCCACGAATGCCAAATCTATGGAGACCTTAGCCATCTGCCTCCCTCAGATCTTCATAGCTTATCTACTCCTTGGCCATTCTCGGTGTGGGGGATCGATATAATTGGAAAAATTCATCCTTCCTCCATCAACGGCCACAGATTCATCATAGTAAGAGTTGATTACTTTTCCAAGTGGGTGGAAGCCGAATCCTACTCCAATATCACCGCCAAGAAAATGGCCAAGTTCATAAAAAAGCACATCTTCACTCAGTATGGGATTCCCCATCACATCGTCTTAGATAATGGAGTCCAATTTCAAGGGTAACAGTGGAACTCCTTGAGAAATACAACATTGAGCATCATCGATCTTTGCCATATAAACCACAAGCTAATGGGGTAGTAGAAGCAGCCACCAAGTCCATCAAGAAGATCCTGAGCAAAATGGTGACCACTTATCGAGATTGGATAGATAAGCTACCTTTCACAATCTGGGGCTACAGAACGAGTATTTAGACTCCCAAAAACCAAACTCCTTTCTCGCTAGTATATGGTATGGAGGCAGTCTTGCTAGTGGAGACAGAAGTGAGATCTTTAAGAATAACACTGGAAGCCAAGCTAGGAGAATCGGAATGGGCCAGAGCTAGATTTAAATAGCTTAACATGATTGATGAGCGCCGCCTCAAAGCCTTAGACCACCTCCAGATGTATCAGCAATGAATGGCTAGAGTGTACAACAACAAGGTTAACCATCAGAAACAACCTCTGAAAGTAGGAAATTTGGTATTGAAGCAGTTGAGACCGTTGAACGTGGATGTCAGAGGGAAATTCAGGCCCAATTGGGAAGGTCCGTTCGTAATCAAGAAAGTGCTGAGTAAAGGAGCGATCAAGATTATAGATAAGGAAGGCAACGAATTCGTCAACCCCATTAATCAAGATAGGCTTAAGCTCTACCACATTTAGGAAAAGAAATAAATCCAGAAAAGCAGTAGAAAACAAAAAAATATATATGTAATTAAGCCCATCAACTAACACTTTATTAGTTGAGCAAAAATTAGGGCCTTTTTTAGCAAATAAGATAGTCCGCTGAATTGAAAACCCGAAAGGGTGATTCAGGAAAAACTTAGGATAATGAGTGATGAATAAATTCATTAGTTAGAAAACCAGAGAGGGCTAACTAATGACAGGAGTCAGGTCACTGGAAACATTTTTATTTCAATTTATCTCATCAATAAAGATATAATTTCTTGCTGAGAATATTTGTGTGTATGTTCAGGGAAATTCACGAATGCCAATGGCTGAAACATCACAAGTAAACAACAAACATTTTACGATACAATTAGTTCAATAATTTGTAATTAGGAAAAGAAAAAGACAAACAAATCCGATAGAGTCATACCACACTAGTATGTCCTAAGCAAAAGTCGATTAATTTTTTTCTTTTGAAATAGCATCATTCTCAACAATTCATTAAACCGGCTCTACCTATGACCATAAATACTCAGCCTGTTTTCCTTCGTCGACCACTCCTGAAATATTCCTCTAAGCAATAAAGCCACGAAAACAATGCAAACAAATCTAGGGGTACCAATCGCTCCACCGCGCAAGCTTCCTCGAAGTGTGAAGAAGGGGATCCAAACCTTCTTCATCCCTCTCCCACTCCCGGGATACTATAAAGTGCTGATCATCATCAGGGAGAGCCTTGATCTCACCAAGCCACCCACGACAGAACTCGTCAGTATCAATGGTCTCCAGGGCCGCATAATCTGGTATAACAACTCGGGCGCGTGCCCAAATCCTTCGTATAGCATCGGGTGTGTCAGGACCGAAGTCATGGAAATGGGTTAAGCATAGAGACCAAGGGACCCATTGCTGGCACCCGGTTTGCCTACATAGGTGAGAAGGGGAATAGGAGGTGACACCAAACAAACTCCATTAGCAAAATGCCAGAATCATGGACGTCAGTAACCACGAACAGAATATCCAACTAAGGGCTGAGCCAGCAAATCTCAGAAGCTCGATGCAAGCCTAGAATCCCAAACTAAACCGCCTCACTCAGTGAGTGATAATCCTTTCTAGTAAAGCCTCAAGGACCGTAATGTGAAGGGAGGTATCGCTTCTTCCCTAATCGCGGATCGACATTCAAGCAAAGCTTCTCTAACAACCATGCCATTAATTCTTTTATGAAAATCACAAAGGAAAGGGCTAGAAAAGAAAAAAAATACCCCAAGTAAGGCAAAGGGATCTCCTACTAAGTTTGGGTTCACTGAAGTAGGGTCTAGGTGAATCAGACTCCACCGGACGCAGTCGAATGTGCGAACCTCTAGGACTGGGCAAATTGCCTCTCCAGATCCGTGACCCTCAGATTCAGAGTCTGCACATGCTCTTGGGCCCTCAAGAGATCCTGGTGCTCATGGGCCACCACGTCTTGCAACAGACAAACATACATCATGTGATAAATAATGTTCATGCATAAAGTCATTCATACATGCATACGCATCGTGTCACTTACAGGTAAAGGTGATGTTAAATCGAGGCAATGTCATTCCGATGAGATTGAGAGTGACAATGGCCCAACTCAAGTCACTTCAACTTTTATCAAATTCAAGCCTACCTATACCTCTATCAAGCAGCATTATTACATCACAAAAGCCTCCCAAAAACAACGGAGCAGCCATCGAGACATCCCTGAAAATCTCAAACTCAAATTTACACATTTATCATGGGCTTGAAGAATAATTTCTCAGAACCCTCATGTTTTAATTCTTGATTGAAGGGGCAAAAAATTTTTGCTTTCAGCAATCTCAATCAAGGAATTAAAACATATGTCATAAGAATCTACTAATAAAATTCCTCATTCTTGCAGGTACCCCTTCAACTCACAAGGGGCATACAACTCAGACCGAAAAGGTCAACCATCCCATAGTGGATTTCAACGAAGACTCACAGTGGTTGACGTATCATCAAAGGCATGGAGTACACAGCTTTCATCCTTTCCCCAGTAGTTCCAAAGGTCACAGTTAACCCATGGTTAACTCACAAGGGACATCCACCACAGATTTTCCATAGTCCATTTACACTCCTGGACTTTCTACAGTCCCAACCTTTTTTTGACTTTTTACAGTCAATGGACTACCTACAGTCCGCATTCCTTTTCAAGCTTTTTACAGCCAAACGAACTTCTTACAGTTCACCACTTGAATTTCTTACAGCCGAATGAACTTCCTATAGTTCACCATTTGAACATCCTACAGTTCACCACTCGAACTTCTCGCAGTTCGCCATTTGAACTTCTCACAGTTCACCTTGAACTTCTCATAGTTCACCTTGAACTTCTCATAGTTCACCACTTGAACTCCCTATAGTTCACCGCTTGAACTTCTTACAATTCACCACTTGAACTTCTTACAGTTCACCATTTGAACTTCATACAGTTCACCGTTCCTGGATTCTTACAGTCAAATGAACTTTCTACAATTCATGCCTTGTCTCGGCCTTCTTACGGTCAGTGGATTTCCAATGGTCCACGTCATCAGTAGGCTTTCCACAGCCTGCACACAAGATTCTCAACCAGGAGAACGGAGGCACACAGTCAACATTGTCTCCCCAACTGTTCCGAAGGTATTAACCAGCCAAAGGTCAACCTTTGTAGGGCAGTCATTGCCAACTAGGCAATTCACCATGGGGCATCAAGAGACCAATTCCCGAAGGCCTCACCAAGAAGAAAGCTTCCAGCCATCATCCCCAAAAGGTGCCAACCGCTACCGGGCAGGTATTATCTCTAAACCTCGTTGCTCTTTCAATCATGGGACCATACTGATCTCATATCAGCAATGATCCCATGAGGGGCAGCCTGTGAGCATGGGATTTTTACACTCAACTCGCGAGTTCGATGATGAAGATGTAATTTATTTTCCTTTGCTAGTCTTCCACTTTGACAGGGTCTCGCAGGTCCTCGGGAGGAGCGTTCCTTATTTCTTACGAACCTTAAATATTTTCTAGGTCACCTCATCAGTAAATAAGTCCAATTTGAACCAAAATCAGACAAGAAATCCAAAATGGACATTGATGTTACTAACATCGGTACCGATATCATCTTTACAAACAGACCGAAAAACACAGTTTCTGCATTAGTTGGGTCAAAAAGACCCAACTTTAACCCATAATTAAAAGTAAAAAGTAGAGGAAGGAATGGATGGAAAAGATAAAAAAGATAGGTGAAACTTGGACTTTTTTGGATTGAAGGGAGCCCATGAGGGCTAGATTATTTTGAAATAAGAAGAGGGGAGCACGTAAATGATAGGAAGAAAAAAAAGACATAGAGCTCAAAAAAAAAAAACAAAAGCCAAAATTCATAAGTTTTAATTTTTAGTGCATTTTCCAAGTGCAAATTAAAAGGAAGAAGGACTCCTACCTCCTCTCTTCCTCTCCCTACAAGCCATATCCCGAAAGCCTAGCCTTCCCCGCCAAGAGGAGATCTCTACTCTCCATTTTCACAAAAAACCGCAAAACCGAGCCAAAGAAATGAGGACGACTTTCCGGGTACTTTTGTGGACCAAGCAAAGTGGATTCATGGCTACGAGGTAAAGCTCTAAGTTCCTAGAGTTTGTGCTTATGTTTATATGCTTTTCTTTTTGAAGTTTCATTTTCTTTTTGGTTATTTTTTGTTATTTCCCATTTCCTCGCACCCTCCTGTTTTCTGCAATTTTTAGTATGATTTCAAATCTGTTTGAGAGTTTTGTTTACATAAACATATTCTACACATCCTGAGATTTCTAGAATGATAAAGATCATTCAAATCGGTTAAGTATAGTGAAAGTTATGAATTTTCAAAGTTTTGTACAAATTTATTTCCATTTCCTGGGCGGAATGTTACCGTTTTCAGTTCTGGGTTTGACGAAGATTTTTATTGCATGATTAGTTATTTTTACTAGATTCTTTAGATCATGAGGTTTCCGGAATGGTAAAGATCATTTAAAACGGATATGTAGAAATAAAGTTATGATTTTTTGAAGTTACGTAAAATTACTGTTCACGGTTTCGGACAACACGGACTGTTTGATATTTTTCTATATAAAGCTGTCTCTAAAATGTAAGTTTGTCACTTTCAGTATGTTAAGCATATCTTTAGCTTTCCAAAATGATGAGAATCGTTTGAATCTGATAACCATAGTGAAAGTAATGATCGTTTGAAGTTTCAGATTTCATTTTGCTATTTTCTGTTGTTTCTATGTGTTTTCTTCAAGCCTTAAACCTGAGCTTTTCAGTAATTTGATGTGTAAATGTGAAGATTTTACAAACCCGTAATCGTCCCGAAGGGAGTTTGGATGGTTAAAATCGATGGCCTATTGCCGGGATATTATTTTATCGATTTTAACGGTTCCCCCTTCGGAATGATTTTAATGATATCACGATTTACGTTTTTGGACTTAGATTTATTTTATGTCAATATTATCATAAAGTGTGTTAGGAAACCCCAACGACGGAAACCGAAGTTCCCGGATAACTGACCCGACGAATATTCGCATGTGACATTTTCACTAAAAATGGCTAAATAAACTTATGTGTATAAAATGAATTATTTCATGAAAGACAAATTCTAAACCTTTCGATGTTTTAAACCAGGCCACTCGGGTCTCATGAAATCAAATCAAACATATGTGCTATATCTCGTGCTAACCTTTGTGGATGCAGGTTAGATGTATGTCTAAGATTTTATTTTCCTTCGGGTATCGCATTTGTTTTAATAAAAAATTATATATTTGTTTGATCGGTTGTATAATAGGATATGATGTATTCATTCCCCTAGATCTCATGTATTTAGGCAATTTGTAAAACCCTCAAACCAATTATGTAATTAATTCTCCTGTAGACTAGGCACATTTAATTTCCTACGTGTTTACTTTCCGCAATTTACTTATCGTTTTATGCATGTGCGATAAACGTAAACTGAAAATATCTAGTTTAGTTCGAATATTATAAACGTGGTTTCTATCATAGTGTAATTTAACTCAAATGACAACGAAATAGATAACTCATCCCGGACACGAATCTCTATTTTGTGGTATGGATTAGGCAAATGGATCTAAGCTGTACCAAATTTTCCTGGAAAAGCTGATCTGGGTGGCGACTCTGTAACA
>CATIWQ010229798.1:0-16233 GCA_949673415.1 Euphorbia schlechtendalii | reverse complement strand
ATTATTAATTTATGATATTATTGGAACCATGTATATTTATAAAGGAATTTTCAACAAAATAATATTTTATTATCTTATCGAAATTGCTCAATTTTTAAATTGATGACTGGAAAAATATATTATTTTAGATAGATTATTAATTTAAAGAGTATTAATTTATAGAAGGTTTGATGTACAAGGTAGCAACGAAACCGAAATAGAAATCGACACAGGTTAAACATCTCTCCTAAAAAAGTTAGATTCATAAATTGCGAAGAAACATGTAAAAAATAAAATAATTATGAAGCATTTCATGAAAAAAACTATGAAGCATATATTTCCATATTAGGGATAGAATTCAAAAGTTCACACTTTTTAAATAAAAGATGATGGCAATTTGATCCTGACCTTAGCTTCAATAATAAACTAAGTCATTACTGGATGGCTATAAAAAGTATACATAGAAGAATTTACGAATATTAAATTATAAATACGTTTTTATATAATTTACTTTTCAGAAAAATTGGAAGAAAAACAGAGTAATTTTTAAAAAATGACGGTTGTCAAGAAAGTTGCAAATATTGAAAGAATTCTTTCGTAAGCAAAGAGTGGAAAAACAAGGCTAAGCAAGATCTAGCCGTGGAAAGCAAACACTCACAAGATCTTGATTAAGGACACCAGCAAGACTAGGAACAGGAGACACAAAGAAATAAAAGCCCAGAGGAAGACTTGGCAAAAGTATTGAAAGAAATTTTAGTTACAGAGAATTTTATTAACAAAGTTTGAAGACAATTTGAAGTTATTATAAATATAAAGAAAGAGTTTCCAATTTTTTTGATTGATCAAAAAAACATGGAAACCATTCTTATGGGTTTTCGAAAAGGGAAAGATACATGAAAAGTTGGTGTTTGTGTAGTTTCTTGATGGCTAGACTACATCAATATCTACCGCAGCTACAGACTAAATTTTAAAAATAAAAAAATTCATATAGAAATAATTAGAGATATGCAAGGGAGAAGTAAAAGACTTACGAGCTAGGAATTATTGCAGCAAACTGTTCACAAAAATCACAAGCCAAGGAAAAAGAAAGGACGAACGAAACTGATTTATTGATGTCTTCCTATTAATCAGACCATGTTTAGATTATTCATATGTTAAATCACTCTTGTAGCCTCAACTTTTCCAATTTTTTATTGCATACGACTCAGACTTGCCAAATAAAGTTTGTATCATTTTTCCTTTGGGTAAAAATCATTAATTTGATGTTTTCACCATAATTAATTGTTAAAGAAAATATTGTCTTTATTATATGATACTCCCGTTTACTAAAATATTGTCGATTTAATTAATTCATAGTTTTTAAGATGACAATTATCTGAATAAGATGATTTACTAATTTACCATTTCACAAATGTCATACTTAATTTTCAAGACTTCATTAATATGTTTAAATGTTGATTTCTATACTCTTCTCATCTTTTTATTGGATGTTAAAATATAGTTATCTTGAAAGTTGAACAAATTAATAGAGGTAGGAATGAAAAATTTAAAGAAAAAGCACATTGGAAATACAAAATAACAATAAAAAAAATATCAAAATCTCTCTAAAACGATAATATTTAGCAGACGGAGGGAGTATATTTTATTCGATTGGACGATGTTCGCCTATTTCTTATTTGCTGGGAAAAAGATTTTTTTTTCAATGCATGGTATGATCAGTTAACCATTTTGATTGTACACATTATCCATTTGTTCCATATATTATACAATATGCTACATTTTTGTGGTCCTTTTAGAACATATCTTTTGAGATTTATACCCATGAACCGAGCAATCCAAAAACGATAATCGCAATTTCATAGAAAACTAAAAGCATAAAAGTAAAAAAACACAAGATATTTTTACTTGGTTCCACCCAAGTGGACTTATAGAAGTCAGGCCACTCTTTTAAAGGAGTAATCCTAGGTGCGAGGTTGTTGTTTTCACTATCAAAGGCAAATCTCCGCAAAGTTACAAAGTTCAGGTGGTCGAAGTAATTAACAGAATCTCTAAGACATATAAACACATACAAATCAACTGAACCTTGCATGCCAACAAAAAACTAGAGATCTAAAGAGCCAAACAACTCATAGATTACAAAAGCAAAAGCAAATAGCAAAATAATAGCCAAGTGTACTCAAAACCTCACAAACTTCTCTTTAAAGAGGAGATCTCTAACAGAATAACTGCCTCGCCTTCACGTGCCATCTCACGCGCGTTTAAATGGAGTTGCAACAAGTTGCAGATAAATGGTAAAATGAAAGAGAGGTCTTAAATAAGAGAAGTGGAGAAGAAGATAGACTAAGCTAACAAATGAGAACTTTTATACTTAGGGTTATCGCATAAACTGGGCTTAGGCAAACATATGGGCTGAGAAATATGGGCTTTCACCAAATACAGATGCCAAGTCCAAAACACTTTAGGCCACAAATCTCCACCTTGGGCTGCATCCTTTACCTTTAACCTTGTGAAAACCATCCAACCCCGCAAAGGGTATAAATTAAAACTATACAAGGTGCAGAAGACTCAGCCTAAGCCAAGTACTACACAACTTGCAATTTTAACAAAGCTTCCTGAAATTTGGCAACAAAAATAGTCTTAGTCAAAATATCAGCAGGATTCACATCAGTATGAATCTTAGAAACACAAATAAACCAATTATTAACAACATCTCTAACAAAATGCAATTTGATATCTATGTGCTTAGTTCTCTCATGACACATTGCATTTTTACACAAATGAATGGCAGATTGTGAATCACAATTTATTTTGACAGAAGCTTGATCAAAGCCTAATTCAGAAACAAAACCTTTAAGCCATAAAGCTTCTTTAACAACTTCAATTAAGGCAATATATTCTACCTCAGTAGTGGAAAGGGTAACTATATGTTGTAGACTAGATTTCCAACTAACAAGATTGTTCCCCAAAGTAACACAGTTGCCTGCGATGGACCTTCTTATGTCTAAATCACCAGCAAAATCAGAGTCACAATAACCAACAACAACAGGAACAGAATCAAGAGAACTTTTATATAGTAAACAAGTAGACAAAGAGCCCTTGAGATATCTAGCAAGCCATTTAGCAGTAAGCCAATGACTTTTATTTGGCTAACTCATATATCTACTTACAATGCTCACACCAAAAGCCAAATCAAGCCTAGTACAAGCCATGGCATACATAAATAACCCAACCAAATTTTGATATGGTATTTTAGCCATATAATCATATTCATCTTTAGGAAGAGGTTTACAAATAGCCTTTAGCTTAAATTGAGCACCCAGAGGAGTAGAAACAAATTTTAAATCATTTAAATCAAAAACATTTAAAATCTTTTCAACATAATCACTTTGAGTTAAGTACAAAATCCCTTTACTTCTATCTCTAACAATATTAATGCCTAAAATCCTCTTGGCTTATCCTAGGTCTTTCATTTCAAATTCAGAGTTGAGTTTAATATTTAACTTTTCAATTTCAGACTTATGTTTACAAGCAATGAGTATGTCATCAACATATAGTAGAAGATAAATGTAAGACGCATCTTTCAACTTAGAAAAATAAACACATGAATCATATTTACTTCAACAGAAATCAAGTTTAAGCATAAACTCATCAAATCTAAGATACCACTACTCAGGGGACTATTTTAAACCATAAAGAGATCTTTTTAACAAACATACATGTGATTCTTTCCCTCTAACAGTAAAACCATCAGGTTGACTCATATAAATCTATTCATTCAAATTACCATGAAAAAAAGTAATTTTGACATCCATTTGTTCAAGTTCAAGATCACATAGAGCATTTAGAGATAAAATGACCCTTATAGACACATGTTTTACAACAGGAGAGAAAATGTCATGGAAATTAATACCATCAATTTGAATGTACACCTAGCTTTGAATCTTTCCCTTTCAAAACCAGGCACTTTAGGTTTTCTCTTGAAAACCCACTTACAACCAATGACTCCTACATTTTTAGGTTTAGGAACAAGAGTCCAAGTATTATTTTTAGATAAAGAATCCATTTCATCAACTATGGCTTTATGCCACTTGATCTAATTTTCGAATTCTTTAGCCTCAGCATAAGTTCTAGGATCAATAAACTCTAAATTTTTGGTAATATTCAAAGAATAACCAATGAATTCAGCAAAATTACAATCATATAAGGTAGCATCCAAAAATCTAGAAGGTTTGACTTCTCTTCTAACCCTATCTCTTATAAGTTGGCAATCATTGAGATTTTCTTGGTTATCAATAGTTTGATCATTTAACTCATCATTTTGGTTCTCAAGGGTATTACATCTATAATTTGAGGGTTATCAGGTTTAGTAAACCTGATATTTTCAAGCTTTTCAAGCTCCACCTCAAACTAGAGATCTTCAGCACTGGTTTTAGAATTCTCAGTAGGTTTAGTAAACTCAGTTTCTTTAAAAACAACATCTCTACTAATGACAACTTTATTATCAGTTAAACACCAACACTTATACCCTTTAATGCTTATAGGATAACCTATAAAGATACACTTCTTAGCCCTTGGGTTTAATTTAGACTCTTTATTTTGAACATAGGTTACACAACAAAACACTTTGAGATGATCAAATTTCATAGGTTTGTTATACCAAAGTTCAATAGGGCACTTAAACCAATATCAGAGGTAGGAGACCTATTAATCAAATAACGAGTAGTATGAACTGCTTCAGCCCAAAATTTTTTACTAAGACCAGACTCAAACAACATACATCTCACTTTATTTAAAATGGTTCTATTATACCTCTCGGCCACACCATTTTGTTGAGGTGTGTAAGAGCCGGTTCTATGTCTTGAAATGCCATGTTCAACACTATAAGAATTGAAAGTAGTATTTACAAATTCCAAACAATTATCTATTCTAAGAGTTTTAATCTTAAGAACCTTTTGATTTTCAACATATAACTTCCATTCAACAGATTTATCAAAAACATCATTCTTATTCTTTAGAAAATAAACCCAAACTTTTCTGAAATAATCATCAATAAAGGACACAAAGTACTAGGATCCATTTAGAGATTGAGGCACATAACTTGAGCTCCATAGGTTACTGTGAACATATTCAAGATAGCAAGTGGGATGTATTACTTGAGTTATTAAAACTTGCTCTATGGGATTTTCCCATAATGCAAGTTTCACAGCTTTGAATCTTAGTATTTTTAGGCAAATTTAATGTTCCTTCCTTCTGAAAAACATTAAGACCTTTGACACCAATGTGTCCAAGTCTTTTGTGCCACAATTCTGACTTGTCAAGATTAGAAATGGCACAAACAGAATTGCTTAAAGTAGATCCTTCTAGATAGTATAAGCCATTTTCAAGTTTTCCAGTTAAAAGGACTCTATCACCTTTCATTACTTGTATAGCTCCACCTTGAGCTTTGTAAATCAGACCTTTACTATCTAGATAGCTAAGGGATATGAGATTCCTTTTAAGACCAGGAATATGTCTGACATCTTTTAAAAGAACTTGCTTTCCATTTATCAAATTTAGGACTACATCACCTATTCCTAAAATTTCACAAGTAGTGTTATTTCCCATTAAAACCTTTCCTCCATTTATAAGTTTATAGTTTGAAAATCAACTTTTTATTGGTGATTTATGGAAAGTGCACCCAGATTCAAGAATCCACGATTCTTGATCACTGGTCTGCCCAACAACAAGGGCTTCAATATATCCCCCAACTCAGCAGTGTTATAAACTGCTCCAATTAGTGGTTTGGTTTCATTTTGACCAAGTCTAATCCCATAGAATTTTCTAGTGTATCCTTTCTTATAATAGTGATAACAAGTCAAGTCCTTATACCTATATTTATTTTGACTATTGTTGTCACCATTTGGTTTCATTTCAGTGTCATTTCCACTAGACTTCTTAGATTTAGACTTTTTACCCCACTTCTTACCTTTGACAACCAAAGCCTCAGAAGATTGAGCTTTATTCTTTGGTTCACCCTTTAATTATAGTTCTCTTAATCTTAAGGCATTGACTATATCTTCAACCTCTAAATGTTCTCTACCATATTTTAGAGTAGTTTTGACATCTTTGTAAGTATCTGGTATAGAATTTAAGAGGAGAACAGTCTGATTTTCATTTGAAAACTTTTCATCAACTTCGTCTAAATCTATAACAAGTTTCTGAAAATCATCTAAGTTTTCATCAATACTTTTAGCAGGGTTCATTTTATAACTGAACAACTTTTCTTTTAAGAGATTTTAGAAATATCTTTAATCATAAAGAGGGATTCATGTTGTAACCAAAGTTTAGGAGTGTCATCTTCTTCTCTGACTCTTATTAAAATAGAGTCAGATAAATTTAAATGAATGATGGAGTATGCCATCTCCATCATATCTTGTTTATTAACAAGGGAAAGTTCAGCAGGAAGTGCATCAATGCCTTGCAAGGCTCGATGACACTTCTGTTGAACCAAAACAGCTTTCATTTTACTTTTTCATAAAGTGAAATCTCCTTTCCCATCAAATTTCTCAAGAGTTACTCTAGACACGGACATAGCAACTAAAACAAGAAAAGTTAACTTTACTCCTAAAAGAATTGAAACACAAGATCGAGATCTTAGGTTTTTATAGCAAAGAAAATCAAGATTCAATAAGATATTCAATTTCAGATAAAATATCAACTTAAAATATAACATCTATATCACACAATAGCACAACAATTTGATAAAAATTCACTTATAGATTTGTGCGATGCCAGTCAAGAGAAAAAATAAGAGGAAATATAAAGGAGAAGAGAAGAAGTGAGGATTCAGAATGTTACTTACAGGAAGGTCTTCTTTTAACAATGATACAAGAGAGTTAAAAGATTAACATACCTGTAGAGAGCAAGATCTTGATGAGTTTTAAAACACACATCTCAGATTAACAGAATCCACACATCAGAGATCCAGACACGTTATCAGGGGATCAAAAAGTTCACCGGAAAGTAGAACAGCAAGATTATTAGAAAACTTTCATAGATCAATAGAAAATCAATCTAATAATGAAAGATACTAGCATATACATAGCAAGATCAAGGAAACATGCTTTTATGCTAACAATGAAGAACTAAAGCCTCAAAGATTGTTACTGAATCATGCTTTAACATATTGATCAAAAGAAACACACCAGTTTTTTAAGCTTTTATACTCAGCACAAAACATAGGGATCGTAAGAGAAATGCTCTGATACCATTTTGTTGAGATTTATTCACATAAACTGAGCAATCCAAAAATGATACTCGTAATTTCACAGAAAACTACAAGCATAAAAGTAAAGAACACATGATATTTTTACTCGGTTCCCCTCGAGTGGACTTATAAAATTCAGGACACTCTTATAAAGAAGTAATCCAAGGTGTGAGGTGGTTGTTTTCACTATCAAAGGCAAATCACCGCAAAGTTACAGAGTTCAGGTAGTCGGAATTATTAACAAAATCTCTAAGACATATAAATGCATATAAACCAACTGAACCTTGCATGAAAATAGAAAACTAGAGATCTAAAGAGCCAAACAACTCAGTGATTACAAAAGCAATAACAGATAGCAAAATAACAGCTAAGCATACTCAGAACCTCATAAACTTCTCTTTAAATAGGAGATCTCTAATATAATAACCGCCTCACCTTCACGTACCATCTCACGCACCTTTAAACAGAGTTGCAACAAGTTATACATAAGCGGTAAAAAGAAAGAGAGGTCTTGAATCAGAGAAGAACAGAGAAGATGAGAAGAAGATAGACTGAGCTAACAAATGAGAGTTTTTATGCTTAGGGTTATGGCATAAACCAAGCTGAGGCAAACATATGGGCTGAGAAATATGGGCTTTCACCAAATACAAATGCCAAGTCTAGAACACTTTAGGCCACAATATCACATACATATTCATGAAAATAGTTTCTTATGTACATGGTCCATGGAGTTAACAAATTATGTAACACAATGACCAAAGGCACATCACCAAATCCAACATGTTACATGTACCTATCACAAATACCAAATAGGTAGCATATGTACCATGTGGGCTAAATTTGCAATACAGTTTCCAAATGGATATCTTATCACTGTAAACAAATGATTGGGTAACAATAATATAAAGGGCTTTTTTCATAAATGTAGAAAATAAGGCCCATAATTACTAATTGCATCAAAAATCCAATATTAGATTATAATTAAACTAATATGTGATTTGGAGAGAATTGTTCAACTACTCCATTCAACGTAAAAAATCTCCCAATTTATGTTCCTTCGATCATCCTCTTCTCTTCTATCAATAATTTGCCTAAACTTCCATCTTTGAACAATGATTTCCATCTTCGATCGAAGATTTCCATCATCATTGTCGTCAGTCAGCTATTCCGATCAACAAAGAACAAGTTTTCAAGCAAAATAGGTTAATTTTGATTCTAAACCTCAATTTGATTTTGATCTAACCTAAATCAAGTTTTGTAATGATTTTTTATACGTATTCTACACATATTTACTACACTCCTAACTTATCTAGTTTTAATTTCTAAATCTGATTTAGATTAACCCTAATCCATGTCTTGTAATTATTTTTAATACAAAATGCTTTGTATTGATCTTTTATTCTTCAGATAAAGTAGGAATTCGTTGTGACTTTTTGTAAAAAATGAATTGGCAATTTATGTTTCACCGAGATGCAGTAGAAAATGATTCATTTTAAGCTAGGAATTTGGTCCATAAGCACGACTATTAAAACCATGAAAGAATAGATGCTTTCTCCACTTAGAATGCTTTCCAGAACCTTTAAACATGACACATGGAACAAATTGCACCTACAAAGGATCAACTTGCATTATTGTGTGTTTCAATTTTTTAAGCAGCTTTGGTTTGATTTTTTGAATTTGTTTTCACAACTTTACTTTTACATTATCATGATTCTTTGCTAATTTTTTAGCATTATAAAATTAACTTGAAAAATAGAAAGATTTTTCATGTTTTCTTTAGTTAATGCCCAAAATTGGTTGACATTTAAGTTCCGGTTTTAATAACACTACGTTTATTGTGAACGATAGATAAGAAGATCCTCATACAATGATGTAATAAGGGTTTATGAGATTCAAAAGGTTCTTGACATATATAGTGTCCAGACTTATGTAATCAGTAGTGTTAGAGTTGGGTTTTTGAATGAAAGGCCTCACAGCCTAGACCTGGAAAAGGTGTCACCAACACTTGTGAGGTATGTGACTGCAACCTCCTTGATTCCTTTAGTTTTTGCTCTCCTGGGTTACATGTTGTTTTTCACATCCTTACTTGTTTTGTATCTATTGGTAGTTTTCTCGGATATATTAGTAAATGTAGCAACCTGTTATTATGCTGCAAGTTTTTGTAAAGCTTGACTATTAATAAAGACTAGAATGTGGCAAATCAAATGATTAGGTGCCAATGCATTATAAGTGAAGATAATGGATCTAAAGATGTATTTTTCCCTCTAATTTTTTTGTAGTAAAGTGATCATTGGCATTAAGAATTAGAATTAGATTTCTGGTTTGAGAAGTTTCTGTTGCTTTCTTGTTGACTTTCATATAGGTTCAGTTATATGATTTTAAATACACATATAGAATTGTTAGATTAGTTTTCCTAAATCTATGATATAATGTGTATTATACCATGATGAAGATTGGTATAATATATGATTAACATACTATTATGTATTTTTTAGGAATTGGTTTTTAAAATACTATTATGCACTCTAAACAAAATCACAATCAATCTTCCTTTATATCTTTGTATGCACTAGAAATTAAATAAATTAAAAAGCATGACTTGATAATGAACTAAGTTTAGATTAATTTCATAGATTTGGTTCTCTTGTTAACTAAGTTTCTTCTGTAAAAGAAACTATAAATCCTTTGGAATATGGAAGTGACTTGGTTGGTTTGTACATTTTATTTGAGTATAAATTGGTATAGTACATATTATACTAGTATTAAAACTTGTATAAATGTGACGGGTCAATAAGTTTCTGTAAATAAATTAATGTGAATTGAAAAATGATGTTTGTTTATACTAATATTATATAAAAATGAAAAATATAACAATAATATTTTCATTACTCCTATGCAGATTAAAATCAAGAAGTCATTGACATACCAGATGAAGAAACACTAGAATAAAGAAAAACCAAATGAAGTATGTTTTTGCCATTAAAATCTATTAGCATTTTTTACATTCTTGCCTTAATTTTTGTTTTTGTAACTTCTTTGCTAAATTAGCTTAAATCTCTCTGGCATTTATAATTTGCATGCAATTTGAAGAATTTGGCATTACCAGTGACGTACAGAGAATTGGTCAATGGTGGAGGTGGAGCAATGTTGACGGAGAAGTTGGACATTTGTTTATCATATGGATTAATTGATTTTAATTTTTTATGTAAGAATTTAGTCGGGTGAAGGAATATAAAAGAAGCATTTTGGTTTTGATATAGCTGGATGTTCACCAGTTTTCTAATGATAAGTTTAATAGTTTGTTCACAAGATTCGGCTATATATCAAAGGTGCCAAAAACTTGTTCACAAAAAATATAGGTGTTGTCAGTACCTCTTATCAAATAGAAAAATGATGATAACTGTAAGTATACAGTTGCGATGTAGTTTTAGAAGATATCGATCCCACAGGGAATGACTAATTCAAAAGATCGAAAAGGGAGATAAAATAAAGAAAATAAAATATATTAAAGTAAAGGTTAGGAAAGAAGGATTAGAATGAAAAATGAGAAAAATATAGGTATGAAAGATTAGAGAACCTAAATATATAGATTTTCCCTGCAAAATAAGGATAGCAGAGAAAGCATGCAAGTTCAATAAAGATATTACGATTCACTAAACTAATCTAACAGACTCGGTTCTAAATACCCGAATGTTCAATTATTCGCCCCAGAGTAACACATGAAATGACTTTACTAAACCTAGCGCAAACGAATTAAGATAATTATATAAACCTGGACAACGTCAATACTATGCTTAGTATGGGTTGCTCTCACATAGCCATATTTAGCAAGTTACCATTCCAAAAATGTTGGCTTACTAAACAGCGTTATATCACAGATCCAGTTATTATACACAATATTGTTAACCCCGAAATTACTCTTAAAATTAACTCCAACGCATATAACTTGATTAACATAAAAGACTTAACACGAAATACGCATTATGACACATAGAAATATCATAAACTTTGAAATAGAAAGTATAAGTAGAAAGCAAAGCAAAGTTGTGGGGTATGCAAGTGAAAGCTAAAGTTGATCAAACCGTATCCACTCTTTAATGGGAATCGTCAATTCCGCAATTCCTGTGACTGCTTTGAATTCAGTCTCGGCCCGTACAAAACCTTCGCTAGGATGCTATTCTTTGCGAATATCGAACAAACAAATATTGAAGAACGAAAATTTTTATTAATAAGTGATTTGCAAGTACACTTATACAACAATAACTCGAGAATATAGAGAAATCTAGTGATCGAAACAAGGATTCGAATCACTAAAAAATTTTCTTGCTAACACTTATGAACGTTGCGAACTCTCTATCTACACACACACCATATCTCTCTATAATTTCACTCTAATGTTCTCCTCTCTGGTGGTGCACACTGTGATGCATGAAATTTGTGAAGTTTGGAGTCCTATTTATAGAGTTCGAAGGGATGCGTCTATCCAAACGAATGGTTGTGTCCATTGGTGAAAGATTGCATCTCTTCATTGTGATTGGTTGAGAAGCTTTGATTTAATCCACAATGGATAGGCACCTTTTTATGATTGGTTGACTTCTAATAAGTGTCTTTTCATTGGTAGTTGATGGCGGTTGATCATGCTTATCTGGAAGTTGGTAGTTAAGAAGATAAAACCAGAAAATCATCCAAGTCGTGACCATGACTCTTTGATTGGCAAACTTCTATTCTGAAGAAGAACAAGTCACGATCGCGAATGATTTTCATGACCATGAAATGCATTTTCTTCAGAATTCTCCTTGCAACTTCATCGATCTTTGACAGCTTCAATCCAATGCCAAATCTTTAAGTTCCACACATCTTTTGCACCTTTTTCACTCTTTTTTCATAAAATTTCACTTCAGATCATTTTACTCCCAAGATTTACCTAGTATCTGCATTTGCATAAAAAAAACTACATACCACATGAAATCTTTTATATGAAGTATAAAAATGACTTAACTTATAGTGTTTAACGTGTAAAATTAATATGATATTAAGTGTAATTATACACTTATCAACCATTACCGAGGAAGGCAATAGCGTTCTAAAGATCAAATTGTCCGGGGAAGGTAAATGCATTCTAGAGATTAATTATATCTATTTATTTCATTTCCTGATTATACAATTTTCTAATCTTATTCTAGATATGAAAAGATTATGAAATAATCATCTTGGAGGTGATACGTCATAATATTTCATCTTAATTCTTGACAAATAGAAAATTTTCTTCTATTTTCCTATTCACGTTCACGACTACTATAGCGCTCGTGAATTCCTGATTAAAACTTTCTATTTCTTGCTTTTAGTATACTCACGATTGTGACCTAGTATCACGATTGAACATGAGTAAAAACTACAGCAGTTTGAGCAGTTTTTTTACGGTTTCTCTCAAATTCTACATGTAGGGTGTAATTCTCATAACTCTTCACTTTAGATATCCAAAATTCCTTTTCTTTCAATTAAAAATTTTTGTTCTAAACCTTGAAATCAATCAACCCTTTTTCATCAAAATGGTTCACTCAAACAAATCTGTTCTTATTCCTCCTTCAAACTTGTAAGAATGGTATGAAGCACCTTTTCCTATTCACTCTCGAGAGGAAGGTGATCATTTCGAAACCATTAGGGATGCGGATTTCACTAGTTCTTATGTCCTTCATAAGAATAGTTTCATTCAATTAGGAATCTATGAGAGGGTAATGTATTACCTTGGAATCCTAAACTTCATTCTCTATTCCTCTATGAATATTGGGAACAGTAAAGATAACTACAAGGAAATGCTGATTTTGTTAGTATAGATGAATTCTAAGATGAATTATTTAGAATATCGACATCAAGGAAAGAAGTATGAATTGTCAAGGAAGAAGTTGGAGAAAAATTTGGGGTTATAAAGATTGTTCCTACAAAATGCTTCCTGGTTGGGATCCACTACCAACATGAAATCACCTTACTGGAATGGATGAATACAAAATGGACTTCGCCTATAGCCAGTAGATATGAGACCCCTGTTCGCTCGCTTTACACTTCTATTTAAGTAGTGCGCTTTTTGGTAGATCTAGTTCTAACATGGTCATTCCTGAAGCATTATTTGTCTTATAAGCAATTTGGAATGGCATACTTGTGGACATATCAAGGATTATGATGGGGACTCTTATGTCTTCCGTGATTGATCCTGGTAGGATAGCATACGGGTGTCGAACTGTGGCAAATTTGTTAGAGCAAATTGGGAGATTACTAAGTGGTGAACAAGTCTTTACCGATGAAGATGAAATTCCGGAGTTAACTACGGAAATTTTCTTCAAGTAGGGATTTCTAACCAAGTGTATTGGTGAGAATGGGATAACCTATGATTGGAAATCATGGGATGAGAGAGTAGAAGCTGATAAAAAGCAAGAAAGAGAAATTGCTAGGAAAGAAGGAAGTATTTCAACCAATCTTAAAAGGAAGTTGAATGAATTAATGGAGGACCAAATCTCTATTCATCGCAAGATTAGCAATATCCATATTTAAGTATGTGATGTTGAAAGGGATTTGTGGGAGTCACGTTATAAGATTGATCAGATGATTGAATCATTCATTTCCACCTGAATAAGTTTCTTATCTTTTCATTTTTAAAAATTTGTATAGGTAGATTTCAATTTGTTTTATGTTTCATATTATTTGTGTTTTGATTGTTTCTTTGATTGAAAATATTTGTTAAATATGGAAATAAATTTGAACAACAAGATGTTGATGTTCAATTGCTATCATCACCATGATTACTCAACATATAATAGTAAATATTTATCATTTGTATTTAACAAAGTTTATTTGTGTTTGTGTTTCTAAGTTTTTATAGGCACAAGTCTAAAAATTGAAGAAATTTGAAGAGCAAAGAATATCGCCACTCAATTCGCGCTTGTGATCCTTGGATATCAAAACATACTATTTCTATCATGAGGAAAGTCATGATCGCAACAGGCCTTCGTAATCATGACATAATCAAAATAAAACCTTACAGATCGCGAATTGACACGCTAAAGTTGGCTAAAAACCACCATTAATCGCTAGTTTTGATCCTAAACGGCTAAAATCCCATTTATGACTAATTAGAGACCCATTAAACCTCTATAAATAGGTCAAAGTTGAACCCTAGCCACCACACCTTTTAAAAAAACCTTCAAATTTCTGAATTTTCTTATCTTCTACATTCAAGCATCTAAACCTTTTCAAACCTGTTTCTTCAAAACAAATATGATTCATGTGAAGAAAGCAGCACAAAAGAGAGGAGCCCAATCAATTTAAGAAGAATTTGTTATCCTTTCCCATTGAGGATAAGAGAAGAAGGAAAAAGATTCTAGAAGTTAAGAAAATTGGATATCACCGGAATGATATTTCTTGATATAGTCTTCTTAGAAACTCTTAATCTCCGTGAAGAGATGGAAGCCTATCTTTCAGCTCTTAGTCTTACAAAATTTGTGGATTTGCGGTTCCCTCAAAATCAAGATTGGATTCTCGATTGTTTGGTAACATTCGATTACGAAGATTTAAGGAAGAGGGCAATACAATTTCATAATCAAGGACAACAATACACCATCACGAGAGAGATGATGGGTGAATGGTTCAGTTTCTGGATTGCTAATTCATCAAGCATGATGGATTCGTTTCAACCTAATCGAGTATGAGTAAATTTATCGGGTAAGAGAGTCTTCGATCCCAAAAATTCTCCTAACAAACTTATTAAGGATGAATGCATTCTTCTTCTCCGCAAATACCTTTCCACTTCGGTATTTTATCTAGTAGAGAATACAAAGGTTCAAAAGAAAGACTTATTTGTTCTTTCGTGCGCTATGATGAAACAAAAAGCGGAAATTGTGGATATCATATGGGATATGATAAAGAATAACTCGACGAGCATGAGAAGTAAGATTGGAGCAGCTGAGATTATCACTGTCATAATCTTGGGTGCTAGAGAAGAACTCCCCTATGTTCAACTGCCGGGTGAGTATTTTCGCTACATGGATGGACTTATTTGAAGAACACCGGACTACTCCAAGAACACAAAGGTGTTTATTCTTTCTACTCCTACTCCAACCGCACCAAGAAATTCAATTTCACTCAAGAAGATTCTTCCATCAAACCATCTAATCCATCCGTAAGCCTTCGCAAAGGAAAAGCCCCGATGACCGAAATAGAAGAAGATGATAAAGAAGACGAAGAAGCTTCGAAGGATTGGAAGGCAAGCATGCAACTTATATTGGATAATTGCTAAGTGGAACTTGGAGTTATGAAGAAAGACATGAAGATTCTAAAGAAAAGTAATAAATCGATTCTTCGAAAATTACTTTCATTCTTTAGGAGAAAAAACTGTCAATTCACTCCTAGTCCACCAGATTCTCCTTCGCAATAGAATGGGGTTTAATCTTTTGTTTACTTTATCTTTTTCAATTCTATTTTTATACTAGCTTTAGCTTTAGTTTTTGATTTTTATTAGATGTCTCACAATGAGGACATTGTGTTCTTTAGTGTGGGGGGACATTAGTAAACTTCTCGTAAAATCCAAAAAAAATTGAATAAAATAAAAAAATCGAAGAATTTGAAACTTTTTCTTGATATTTTTGTTAATTATACATTATCATTTCTTATACTTTTAACATTTGTCCAAGGTTATTTTCAGTGTTAGATATTTTGATGTTAGTGCACAACATTTAACATTTGGCAAGGATGAGTGGTGAGTAACATTCGAAAGAAACATTCCAAGTAAGTTTCGATATACATTTCAATGCAACATGAATTAGTATAAATTATATAATTTTAGTTTAATGAATCCGATAAGTTTAAGTGGAGTAATATCTAATGGTATTCTTACTATGAGTTTTATATGCAAATCTCGAATAAGTCCTATAAGTATTGAGTGTGTTTAAAGTGTTAGGAAACTATAGCCATAATACTTTGAAATTGATCAATAAATGATGAGGGTATTAAGAGTGAAA
>CATIWQ010229796.1:0-11200 GCA_949673415.1 Euphorbia schlechtendalii | reverse complement strand
TTTTTTCAGTGGTTGCATTTTATGCTCCATACCACTCTCTCATTTTTTTTCTTTTAAGCATATGTTTTTGAAGTACTTTGTACTTTGCACCCATTTTTCGTGCTATGCTTTTTCTTTTCACTCAATGAATGGTTGCAGTTTTTGCTCCGTACCATTCCTCACCTTTTGCAAAACTCATTGGTTTTCCTCTCTTTCTTTTTATTTTTCACTTAATACCCTCATCCTTTATTGATCAATTTCAAAGTATTATAGCTATAGTTTCCTAATACTTTAAACACACTTAATACTTATAGGACTTATTCGAGATTTTCATATAAAACTCATAGTAAGAATACCATTAGATATTACTCCACTTAAACTTATCGGAAGCATTAAACTAGAACTATATAACTTATACTAATTCATGTTGCATCGAAATATAAATCGAAACTTACTTGGAATGTTTCTCTTGAATGTTACTCACCACTCATCCTTGCCAAATTGATAAATGTTGTGCTATTAATGCTCAATTTCAACACGTGCTCAAGTTTTGCACTAACATCAAACTTGTAAATACTTAGCACTCACAATAACCTTGGACTATTATAAGTAAAGTATAAGACATGATAATGTATTAATTGACATGAAAATCAACAAAAATTTTCAAATTCTTCGATTTTTTAATTTTATTTGATTTTTTTGGATTTTTTTACAAATGCCCCCTACACTAAAGAACACAATGTCCTCATTGTGGGAGATTTTATTAAAAATGAAAAACTAAGCAAACAACTAACTAGTCTAAAAAATTTGAAAAAGTAAAGTAAAGAGAAAATTCTATTGAGAAGGAGAATCCAGGGCCCATATTGCGATCGCGATGGCCTGTCACGATCGTGACTTCCTTCAAAACAAGAACAAAAGGTTTTGCTGTATAACGTAATGAGCGCGAGATTTGGCTATATATCAATGGTGCTAAAAACTTGTTCGCCAGTTTTCTACTAATAAGTTTAATAGTTTGTTCACAAGATTTGGCTATATATCAATGGTGCTAAAAACTTGTTCACGAAATATATAGGTGTTGTCAGCACCTCTTATGAAATAGAAAAATGATGATAAATGCAAGCAAACAGTTGCGATGTAGTTTTAAAAGATATCGATCCCACAGGGAAGGACTAGTTCTAAAGATCAAATAGGGAAGTAGAATAAAACGAAAACAAAATAAAATAATGTAAAGTTTAGGAAAGGAGGATTGGAATGATGGATGAATAGACAAATGTATGAAAGATTAGAAAAGATAAAAAGTATATAGATTTTCCTTAAGAACAAGTATAGCAAAGAAAATATGCAAAATCATCGAAGTTATTATATTCACTAGATTAATTTAACAGACTCGGTTCTAGACACTCACATATTCAATTATTCACCGCAGAGCAACACATGAAATGGCTTTTCTAAATCTAGTGCAAACGAATTAAGACAATTATATAAACCTGGACAACGTTAATACTATGTTTAGTATGGGTCGCTCTCACATAGCCACATTTAGCAAGTTACCATTCCAAAAATGTTGGCTTACTAAACAGCGTTATATCACAGATCTAGTGATTATACACGATATTGTTAACCCCAAAACTACTCTTAAAATTAACTCCAATGTATATAACTTGATATTAACATAAAAGACTTAACATGAAATACGTATTATGACACATAGACATATCATAAACTTCGAAATAGAAAGTATAAGTAGAAAGCAAAGTAAAGTTGCAAGGTATGCTAGTGAAAGCTAAAGTTGATCAAACCGTATCCACTCTTTAATGGGAGTTATCAATTCCTACGTCTGCTTTGAATTTAGTCTCGGCTCGTACAGAACCTCCGCTAAGATGCTATTCTTTGTGAATATCGAACAAACAAATGTTGAAGAACGAAAACTTTTATTAATAAGTGCTTTGCAGTTACACTCATACAACAAACCTCTAATATGTAGAGAAATCTAGTGATCGAATAAGAATTCGAATCACTTATACATTTTCTCACTAACGCTAATGAACGTAGCAAAATCTAGGCACTTTTACTCTCTATCTTTGCATACACATGCACTACAACACACACATAATGACTCACAATCCATGCCCCCTTGATGCATGAAATTTGTGAAGTGTGGAGCCCTATTTATAGAGTTCGAAGGGTTGCATCTATCTAAACGAAGGTTTGTGTCCATTGGTGAAAGATTGCATCTCTTCATTATGATTGGTTGAGAAGCTTTGATATAATCCACAATGGATAGGCACCTTTTCATGATTGGTTGACTTCTGATAGGTGTTTGTTCGTTGGTAGTTGATGGTGGTTGATGGCAGTTGATAACTAAAAAGATAATACCAGAAAACCATCCAAGTCACGACCGCGATACATATGTCATGACCGTGAATCTTTGATTGGCAGACTTCTTTTTCTGAAGTAAATAAGTCATGACCACGAATGATTGTCACGACCGTGAATTGAGTTTTACTCAGAAATCTTCTTGTAATTTCCCCTTTCTTCGACAGCTTCGATCCAAAGCCAAATCTTTGAGTTCCACGCATCTTTTCCCACCATTTTCACTCTTTTTTTCATAGAATTCCACTTTTGATCATTTTACTCCCAAGGTTTACCTAGTATCTGCATTTGCATAAAAAACAACTACATACCACGTGAAATCTTTTATATGAAGTATAAAAATAACTAAAACTATAGTATTTAATGTATGAAATTAATGTGATAATAAGTGTAATTACACACTAATCATACCCCCACACTTAACTTTTACCTTATCCTCAAGGTAAATTCAATAGAAGTGTATAAATTCGGTAATCAAGTTCATACCTTATTTGGCGAAAAACTATTGCAACAAGTATCACATTCCACATTGTAAAAGATTTCAAGCAGAAGTTTGAAATTTCCCACAAATTAGTAATGTGCAATTTATATAGCTTAGTTGCATACCTTTTTTCTTAATGGAGAGTCAACCGAATCGCATCTTCGTATAAGCATTATATGCATACTCGAATATTACCTTCTCTTAAGCTTAGTATAAAGCATAAAAGACATAGAAAACACACTTTGATTAATTTCTCTCAAGGTATTTTATAGGTAACCTAGGATGCTAAAAACTCTCACAGTGGTTGCATTTTATGCTCCAAACCACTCTCCCCTTTCTTCAATGGTTGCATTTTATACTCCATACCACTCTCACATTTTTTTTTCTTTTAAGCATATGTTTTTTAAGTACTTGGTACTTTGCACCCATTTTTCATGCTATGCTTTTTCTTTTCACTTAATGAATGGTTGTAGTTTCTGCTCCGTACCATTCCTCACCTTTTGCATAACTCATTGGTTATCCTCTCTTTCTTTTGATTTTTCACTTAATACCCTCATCCTTTATTGAACAATTTCAAAGTATTATGGCTATAGTTTCCTAACACTTTAAACACACTTAATACTTATAGGACTTATTCGAGATTTGCATATAAAACTCATAGTAAGAATACCATTAGATATTACTCCACTTAAACTTATCGGAAGAATTAAATGAAAACTATATAACTTATACTAATTCATGTTGCATCAAAATATAAATCAAAACTTACTTGGAATGTTGCTCTTGAATGTTACTCACCACTCATCCTTGCCAATTTGGTAAATGTTGTGCATTAACATCAAAATTATAATACCTAACACTCATAATAACCTTGGACAATTGTAAGTAAAGTATAAGACATGATAATGTATTAATTGACACGAAAATCAACAAAAATTTTCAAATTCTTCGATTTTTTAATTTTATTCAATTTTTTTGGATTTTACGGGATTTTTACAAATGCCCCCCCAACACTTAAAGAACACAATGTCCTCACTGTGAGAGATTTTATTAAAAATGAAAAACTAAACAAACAACTAACTAGTCTAAAAAATTTTGAAAAAGAAAGTAAGAAAAGAATAAACTCGTTTTTATTGAGAAGGAGAATCTAGGGCCCATGTTGTGATCGCGATGGCCTATCGCGATCATGATTTCCTTCAAAACAAGAATATAAGGTTTTGTTGTATAATGTCACAAGCACGAGATGTATGTCGCGGTCGCGAACTTCTTTAATTCTTCAAATTTTTCAAATTTTAGACTTTGTACCTAGAAGAACTTAGAAAAACAAACATATTGAATATAATTGCCCTCCCCGGAATATTCGATCTCTAAAACGCACTTACCTTCCCCGGACTTGATCTTTAGAATGCACTTTCCTTCCCTGGCAATGGTGCAAAAAACTTGTTCTCCACTTTTCTATTGATAAGTTTAATAGTTTTGCACAAGATTCGGCTATATATCAATGGTGCTAAAAACTTGTTTGCGAAACATATAGGTGTTGTCAGCACCTTTTATCAAATAGAAAAATGATGATAACTGCAAGAAGTGTTTTAAAAAGCACTAGGCATTAGTCGGGCGGTCGAAGGTGAATCGGGGTCTAGGCAGGGATTAATCGGGGCCTAGCCAGACTTAGGCGCTAGTCAGTAGAGTTTAGGCGCTAGGCAGGGCCAGGCGGCGACCCTCAAAATAGCGACTAGATAGGGCCTAGGCAAACCTAGGTGAGGATTTTTAAAACAGTGACTGCAAGTATATAGTTGCGATGTAGTTTTAAAAGATAACGATCCCACAGGGAAGGTCTAGTTCTAAAGATCAAATAGGGAAGTAGAAAAAAAAGAAAATAAAATAAAATAGTGTAAAGTTTAGGAAACGAGGATTGGAATGATGGATGAATAGACAAATGTATGAAAGATTAGAAAAGATAAAAAGTATATAGACTTTCCCTAAGAACAAGTATAGCAAAGAAAATATACAAAATCATCGAAGTTATTATGTTCACTAGATTAATTTAACAGACTCGGTTCTAGATACTCAGATATTCAATTATTCACCGCAGAGCAACACATGAAATGAATTTTCTAAATCTAGTGCAAACGAATTAAGACAATTATATAAACCTGGACAACATCAATACTATGCTTAGTACAGGTCGCTTTCACATAGCCACATTTAGTAAGTTACCATTCAAAAAATGTTGGCTTACTAAACAGCGTTGTATCATAGATCCAGTGATTATACACGATATTGTTAACCTCGAAACTACTCTTAAAATTAACTCCAATGCATATAACTTGCTTAACATATGACACATAGACATATCATAAACTTCGAAATAGAAAGTATAAGTAGAAAGCAAAGTAAAGATGTAAGGTATGCTAGTGAAAGCTAAAGTTGATCAAACCGTATCCACTCTTTAATGGGAGTCATTAATTCCTGCAATGCCTGCGTCTACTTTGAATTCGGTCTCGGCCTGTACAAAACCTCTGCTAGGATGCTATTCTTTGTGAATATCGAACAAACGAATGCTGAAGAATGAAAACTTTTATTGATAAGTGCTTTGTAATTAAACTCATACAACAAATGCTCAAATATGTAGAGAAATCTATTAATCGAATAAGGATTCGAATCACTTATACATTTTCTTACTAAAGCTTATGAACGTAGCAAAATCTAGACACTTTTACTCTCTATCTATGTATACACATGCATTATAACACACACATAATCACTCACAATCCATACCACCTTGATGCATAAAATTTGTGAAGTGTGGAGCCCTGTTTATAGAGTTTGAAGGGTTGCGTCTATCTAAACGAAGGGTTGTGTCCATTGGTGAAAGATTGCATCTCTTCATTGTGATTGGTTGAGAAGCTTTGATATAATCAACAATGGATAGGCACCCTTTCATTATTGGTTGACTTTTGATAGGTGTCTGTTCGTTGGTAGTTGATGGCGGTTGATCATGCTTATTTGGCGGTTGATAACTAAAAAGATAATACTAGAAAATCGTCCAAGTCACGACCGTGATACATATGTCACAACCATGAATCTTTGATTGGCAGACTTCTATTTCTAAAGTAAACAAGTCGTGATCGCGAATGATTGTCACGACCATGAATTGAGTTTTACTCAAAAAGCTTATTGTAATTTCACCAATCTTCGACAGCTTCAATCCTAAGCCAAATCTTTGAGTTCCACGCATCTTTTTGCATCTTTTTCACTCTTTTTTTCATAGAATTCAACTTTTGATCATTTTACTCCCATGATTTACCTAGTATCTGCATTTGCATAAAAAAACAACTACATACCATGTGAAATCTTTTGTGTAAAGTATAAAAATGACTAAAACTATAGTGTTTAATGTATGAAATTAATGTGATAATAAGTGTAATTACACACTTATCAGATACATAATGGTGGAGTGGTATTCTTTGTGAATAAGTCTAATTCCAGGATAGCTACGGCTATTACTTAAACTGACACATAATCCGAGCTCAATAAATTGGATGGTACTTAACTTGATAGAAGGAGTGTACTGTATTGGTTACTTCTGTAGAACTGGATCAAGTCATAAGCACGTGAAGTTCCAAGTATCGGGGATCATACGCCTTTGCTAGAAAACCCATTTGATCGTCTAGTGCTATCGGGTTCCATATCTATCTTGAACACTGAGCCTAAAGGTTTCCGGATGGGAAACAAAGTTTAGGTTAACCTCGAACAGCTCAATACTTTGGGATCCTATGAGGTCACACACTTTGGGTTTTATCGGACTAAGTAAAGAACCTATAGAGTGGGTCTATGCCGAGACTGTCTAGTTATCGAATTCGTTAGACTAATTATTAATTGGTTGGACCAAATTAATAATTAAAGGGAATTAAATGAAAATAGGGAAAAATTTCATAGAGCGGAGCAAGGGAATTCTCCCGTTATGAGTGGGCCCCAAATGAACACAGGTTGTTCGAAGTGGGGTTTGCGTAGCTATCCTGCGAGTTGAAAAGCTCACGGGCTGCTAGCACATGGGAAAAGAGTGCTAGTAGCTACAAGCTCGCTAGGGTGCTATAGTGGGAAGCCTACAAGCATGGGCTTGTGGCATAAGTCAAGCTCGCAAGGGCTTGCCATATGAGAGAGACCCGCGGGGTTAGCCCACCGATTCTAGTGACGCACACGGCTAACCTGCTAATTGGGATGGGAATATTCCCATCCCACTTTGTGTTTGTAGGGCCTTTTTCCCTATATATAGGTCTCCAGCTCCTCTTAATTCCATACTTCAGCTTAGCTTTTCTCTCTGAGTTTAACATCTCTTTCTTCGTTCATTGTGCTCATGTGAAAGCCTAAGCACATTTTCAATCTCTCTTTCCATAAACTCAACTATCCCTCAACTTTAAAACATATCTAATTACCTTGAACTTGCTAAAACTATTTACTATATAACTCATTCCGACCCACTTAACCAATCTATTCTTACTACTAGTCTTCGTAGACGTGAGTTTGACAAATTAGAGGAAGAGAAAGAACTAGTTTTCTTTTAATTTAAATTTTACTTAATTTAAATTTTTTAGTTAAACGTGCCACCTTTGTCAAATAATGACATATTAGATGACACATTAGATGTAAAGAGTTATAATATGTACTCTTACCAAATTCACAGGGTAATGAGGTGTGGTGGAAAGTTATAATATGTACTCTTACCAAGTTCATACAATAAATGAAAATTCTACGGTGGGTTTGTCATAAATAAAGTTTTCATTACTTTGCCTTCTATCACAATTGTATCAATAGTGTGATGATTGATCCAATGGTGATAAAAGAAAAAGTAAGGTTAACTTTGTTAAAAAACAAAGCCACCATAGCCAACATCAATTGTATATAACTTCAAATCAAGGTGGCTCATTTATTTAAGCTAATCAGAACAATCTTACATCGATTCTCCATCCATGCCTTGTAATTAGAAACCAGCATGATTTTTTCATGTCCACAATGTATAGATGCGTGTTAGGTCCAATAATTCTAGATTTGCAACTCATGCATACTCAATTTAGTTTATACAAGTTATGTGTAGTTCAATATAAACAACTTTCTCTTTCTTGTTACTTTCTCATGTGGGACTGGTTACCTTGAATACAATATTTCTCAAAATAAGTGATTCATTAAGTTGACTGTTGAACCCAAGTACTTCACAGTACTTAAAATGTTTCAAAAATAATAAATTGTCTAGGATATTGATATTAATTAAGTACTAAGTAGACCCTTAATTAAACAAGTTTACTTGAGTTTGTTTAAGGAAAAACAACTTAGTTGACTGATTAAGTTATGGCTTAGAGTCAGAAAAGCTGAGGTAGGATAAGTATTACGTAGTTTATGAGATATAGACTTAGCGAAGCTGAGTAGCTTTTATTTATGAAAAGCTGAGTTACTTTGACACTTGGAATTGTATGACACTTGTGTGTTTAAATCTATCTGTGAAGGACAAAATATTCCTTTGATGCTTTTCAGGTAAAAAGCGCTGAAATTAAAGAAGATATTCAAGTTGTCCTCGCAACTAAAAGGCATTAGTACAAAATGTTGGAGATTTCTCACTAGTGTCCAAGGAAAAAGGTACATTCTGACATGCGCCATTTTTCTAGTGTCCCTGCGCTACTCTGCAATGTCAGCAACTAAACAAATCACAAGCTTCCACGTTACTTCTTGTGCTCTTCTCCCTCAAAACAGATTTGTTTGAAGAAATGAGTTTTTGATGCATCAAGATTAACAGATTAATCTCGCGCTTCAATGTTCAAATTCTCTATCTCTAAACATCTTGAAATCTATTTCAAACGGGCATTTTGAAAGCTATGAAGAGAAGAGAAATTGAAGAACAAGTAAGGATGAGAAGTTCGCAACGAACTACTACCAACTCTTCCAAGTATAAATAGAAGACTGATGTAGACGTTCAAACATGGTGAATCACCTTGAATTTCTTAAGAGCTGAAAATATTATCCAAGGAATCACATCATTCAAAAATTCCAATTTCAAGCAATAAAAAAGCAAACACTCAGTTTCTCATCTTTTTGTAGTAGAGAAATCAGATTAGCTTATAGTTTAGCTAAGCTATAACCTTGTTAAAAGATTCATCACTTTTTATAAGTTGAAATCCTTCGTTTGTAATCTTTAAATCAAAACCTGTGAGTCAGTTTAGGAAGGGTACCTAAATTGAGTTTGAGTGGTAGTTAGAAAGAAAGGTACTTTCTGTAATTGGTCTACTCACTGTAAAGGCTTCTCCGCCTAAGGAAGGAAAGAAATCACTGGTGGATTAAAGCTTAGAAAGGAATCTTGGGACTAGAGGTAGGCAAGGGGCTGAACAAGGATAAAATATGAGGTGTAATCTTTCTTAACCCTTTTATCACCTTTATAGTGTTTTTCTCATTCATCACTTCTCTGTTTTATCAGTTTCGCTTGAAAAACCAATCCAAGATGAGTAGTTTCCTCAACGTAGCTTGAAGGTAAACTAAGTCAGCATAGTTGAATAGTTTAAAGTTTTTAGACCCAAGTGTAAAACATAATTAACTCAGCACACATCTAAAAACTCAACTTGGAATTCATTTTTATAAATCTTAAAAAGAACCAAGTAATCTCATTCATCCCCTGCTGCTCGATTATTTAAGCTAAAGCATAACCAATAAGTGGTTTCAAAGCAAGCCTTCATCTTCAAGACTCACTATTTAAGAGTTAAAGATCTGAATGGCTTATAATAATTATAGTTCTAGCTCAAGGCAGACAACACTCCTTAAAGAAAGAATGTCTTTGACTAGACCTCCACTTTTTGATGGCTAACACTACACATTTTGGAAAAATCGCATGATAAACTTCATTCAATCCCAAAGCATGCAAGCATGGCTAGCAATAGAACTAGGCCTCGAAATTCCAATAATTGTGCTGAATGGGGAGCATATTCTAGTTGACCTAGAGGATTATGATGATGCTAGCATGAGGCTTCTCAAAGAGAATGCGGCAGCCATAAATTACTTATATTGTACTCTAGATCTTACAGAGTTTAACAAGATCTCAGGCTTTAATATGGTGTAAGAAATATTGAGAAAGCTGGAGATCACCTACGAGGGGACTGAAAATGTCAAGGAGTAAAAGATCAATCCCATATTCTACGAGTATGAGCTATTTCAGATTGGCACTAATGATGGTATTCAATCCATGAATACCAGGTTCATTAATATCATTAATGAAATGAAGAGATTGGGTAAAGAATTTAACGAAGAAGAAATGGTAAAGAAGATTCGTAGAATTCTAAATGTCGAGTGGGATGCCAAGAAGAGCACCATCGCGGAAGCTCATAGCCTTAAGACCTACAGCTATAATGAGCTAATAGGCACCTTGCTTACTCAGGAAATGTCCCTAAGGAAATATACTAATGACTCCAAAAGGAGTAAAGGTAAGGAGAAAGAGGGTAGAGCCATCATCCTTAAGGTTGACTCATCTGAAGAATCGACCATTGATGATTTAGATAAGAAAATGGAGCTACTCATTAGGAGAGTCAAGCTCTTTATGAAGAAATATGGGAAATTCAACAAGAAGAAGTTTTCCAGCAAAAACAAGCCAACTCAGCACAATGTGGAGCTGAGGAAGGATCTAAGAAGGAGCATAGCAAGGACATCAAATGCTTTTGCTATGGCGAGAAGGGTCATATTCAATCATCCTATCCTAAATCCAAAAAGGATAGATTTAAGAAGAAGTTTAGGCAAAAAATGAGGCACTTGCTGCCACATGGAGAGACTTTGAGGAATCTTCATCATAAAATGAAGAAGTAACAGACTCCGACAATATATGCTTGATGGTAACTAAGAATGATAGGGGAAAGAGCTCAACATTTGCTTCAAAGAGCAATTCATCTGTTGCTGACTCTTAAGCTGAGCGAAACAATGGGAAGAATCCACAAACTAAGGTACATCCTGAAATCCCTTTGACAATAGAAAATTTTTCCTAGGTACTCTTTGATGTGATGAAGATGACTAATAAGTCTAGCAAAAATATCAAAGAGCTAGTGAGGAGAAGTGAAGATAAGGAAGATACTATTACTTCCTTGTCTCTTGATATCTACTTTCTTTAAGAAAAATCTAAATATCATGAATGTCATAACAGTAAGCTCACTAAGTAATTAGATGAGTTGACTACTAAGGTAACAACTGATAAGTATATATTTACACTTATAATCATGATATTTTCAATCATTAAACATTATGGTTTAAGTCATTTTATACTTCATATAAAAGATTTCACGTGGTATGTAGTTGTTTTTTATGCAAATGCAAGTACTAGGTAAATCTTGGAAGTAAAATGAT
>CATIWQ010229771.1:0-25468 GCA_949673415.1 Euphorbia schlechtendalii | reverse complement strand
TCTTAAATCACTTACTTCCTGCTTGCTGTGTAATTCTTCTTTATATATTAGATAAGTCGTATTTCGTCATCAATGTAATGTTGGTAATTACCACCACCATCAGCGTCATCATTTCTCAATCTCAGATGAAGTGATTTCGTTAGCTTTGTGTTTCTGGAGATTTTATTGATGTAGAAGAAAGCAACGAGCTAGAGGGAAGTCAAGAGTCTTAGCTCAATTTTGAATATAAGTAAGCTTTTTCTGCAAAAAGTTGCTTTTATTGACATGTGGTTTTTTCTTTTATCTTTTTTTTCCACCTCACTGCGCATGTGCATCACTCTCAGTTACGTGACTGGTCAAGTGTGCATGAGGGTGTAAGTGGTTCATTGTTGACAACTTGAGGGGGGAAACTGGCCCTTTTCATAATTTGGGGTGGCAACCGATTTATTTTGCCAACTTAAGGGGGGAACTGATGCATTGGGCCTTATTTTTATTATTGTTATTCCTTACTAAATATCTCCATTCATATGACCATTCAAGTTTTTGCACGTGATAAAAGAATCTCAATCAGTTAATACATCTTTTTCCATTAACGTTAACCTCTCTCTACTTGTTTATCATCTCTCATCCATTTATGATTTCTCCATCAATATTCTCCCAAGATTTGCTAGTTCATGTTTCTTGGCAGCTCATGGTAATCATGGAACCCTAGAATATCCATTCTAATTTTAGGTTGATTGCCATTGCATTTACTCAAAAGGTCATCCAAGCTATTGGTGATACGAATTATTCATTTAGGAAAATGGATCGCACTCTTTAATATTTTCTGCCTGATACTTTTTTCTTTGTCTATGTATGGATCACAAACGATTTCACCACTACTGACTCGTTTCTTGAGCTAAGGAACAAAGGACTTCGATCTTCCATTGAATTAAATCCACAATTGGAAGGAAAGATTTCGGCAATTTGGAGTTGGAAGAGAAGGTAAACTATAACAATCAAAACTTGTCTGCGATAATTGTTGAATTTGGATTAGAATACAATTGATCGATAAAAATTGGAATCAAAAGAATTCTCAGCAAGTAACAATCAGAAAATCAGATCTATTAGTGGGAAGAACTAAAGATAGTTATATGGATCATAGACGTGTAGAGAGAGATATTAAAGTAAACATTAAAAAAACATTTATTGATTAAGATTCATTTGCCACGTGTAAAAAGTTAATTGGATCACATGGAAGAGAATATATAATTAGGGACAATAGATTTTCTCCTAATTTTTATGATGGAGCTAATTTTGACATGTCATGTCAACAATTGACTAGTACTCCCTTGTCAAAATAATTATCTTTTTAGGATCTTAGAAAATTTTCAAAATAAGTGTCGTTTTCGAGTTTCGGTGCATTTTTTGAACATTTTATTCATTTTTATCTTTATTTAATGCATATTGAAAATGACAAAATGAATAATGTATCTAAATTAATAAAAATTATAGGAGTAAATAAATATTTTCATTGCTTTAATTAATATGATTTTAAATATTGACAAACAACAATAAAACAACCGTTATTTTGAAATGAAAGGAGTCTATAATACGAAAAAAGTGAAATCGTGCTAAAGGCAATATGTTAAGGAAGATATTCATTATATATTCAAAATGGGGAGTGGCTAAAATACAAGGATGTTATGATTATTTATGTAAATCAAACAAGAAATTGAGAGTATCTTAATACGGGGGAAAAATTTAAAGTTTCGTTTGTTACAATTTTAACATGTGTCATCTTTTACAATTATTTTTTCCTATTAATTTTTTCTTATTTGTCAGTCATATATTAAAATATTAATGATAAACAATGAGACATTATAGTGAGAATAACATATTCAATTTCTATGTTTTCCACATCTTTAATTTCTTGTTGATTCTTTTTTATAAATATAAAAACTTAGATTTTGAACAAATACAATATAAATATTGTGTCAAATACATCAAAACAATAAAATATCCTAATCACAAAATATTTAAGGTTGAGACCATATAATATTAGTGGAAGTTGATGCTAAGGGTTTAGTTTAGCTACCAAATTCATAGGGTGTTAGACCAAATATGTTTGCTTTGCTTAATGCATGTGATTTAATCTAGTAAAGACAAGAGTTAAGCTAGGTGAAAATTATGTGAAAACCAAGTGGAATCCAAAGTCATTTAAAAAATTTAGAGTAGGATAATTGGATATTAATAGCTTAAAGCACATATAACATTGTATTGATCTCATGCTTAATCTCTGTTCCCCTGGGTTCTAAGTGTGAGCCATTCAAACTTTGTATTGGTTCGATAGAGGTTGTGGTTTACCCGGTATTTAGGTAGGGCGTTGGTTGTCAACATTCTTCAAAGGCGGAACTTGCGAATAGTGACAACACCTCCATTGAAGCTGAGGAGGGGGAGGTCGCAGCTACCCCGGGTTATTGTTTTGAGGGTGGCAACTTAGCGTTGACTCATGCGAGTTTTATTCCCTAAATGCTGGATTTGACGGGTAAGAAGGTTGGCTCCGTCGGGGACAGTATGTTGGGGTCGGGACAGCACCAGAAAGAGTTTCGGGTTTGGGAAACTACGATAGGTCTTGCAATGCTGAGTTGGACCTGCTGCTTAGTAAAGAGGCTGTTTTGGGTAGAGACGGAGGGCTGGGGTCTCTGCAGAGCAGGGGGGGCTGTTTTGAGTGATGTAGGTGGTCTGGAAAAGCAGCATGCTGGAGGAGCTAATTCGGAACGTTGTGAGGAGACGGGACAGCAGCTCCCGTCTGTTCATCCTCATGATTCAGTTGAGGTTGGACCTGAATCTTCTGGGTCTGACATTCTGAATATGAATAGAATCATTGTTAGATTAGCGACACAGGACCCGGGATAAAGCGAAGAGGCTTTAACATTTTGTATTGGTGAGAAAGTGAAGGTTTTTAGTAAGGATAATTATGATGTCATTATCGATGCACTAAGAGAGGAAAGGAAGTAAGCGAAGGGCGACTCTTATCTCGAGGTTTTTTCTTTTAATTATTTATGTCAATTAATTTTCTATGTTGGAATTGTCGGGGGGTATCTCCAATAGTGCGAAACAGTTTTTCATTCGGTCTAGTATTCTGAAATGGAACTTGCAATTTGTCATTTTAATTGAGACTAAAGTAGGTCAAGTTTTGGACCAAGCGATTCGTAAGTTGTGGGGTCATAACGATTTTGCGCATGTGTGTATTCCATCTATTGGCCTGTCGAGGGGAATTATTGTAGCTTGGAATTCGGTGAGTGCCAAAATTACAATTATTAATTCTTCGGATAGGTGGATATTTTTTCATGTTGGTTCGAATACTCTTAATATTCATGTTATCGATGTGTATGGACTTACAAACGTCACTGTGAGAGATGGTTTGTGGGCCGAGTTAATCCCGATAATTCTAAGTCGTGAGAATATGATTGTATGCGGTGATTTTAATGAGGTACTATATAACTCGGAAAGGTCGGGTGGTGGTTTTTCTAACTCTATGGTTCGTTTTCACGAATTCGTCGATAATTGTTCCCTCCATGATCTACCGCTACACGGGAGAGATTACACATGGTCGAATCGTATTACGTTTTCTAGAATTGACAGTGTTTTTATTTCATGCGATATCTTGGATCTATAGCCAATGAGCAATATTTTTACGGTTGACACGACATTATCGGACCATTTTCCTATTATTTTTCGATCTCACCAATCTAATTCTACAGGACCTAGACCATTTCACTCACTAAATTATTGATGGGACCACTCGGGGTTCAAGGCTTTTATTAGCGCTAAATGGAGCTTGGTTTGTGAGGAATGGAGAAGGAAAGATATTAGCTTCAAACTCGATCAACTCAGCAATTATATTAGGCCGTGGTACTTATATCATTTTGGCAATATTGAACAACGCATCAAGGATTTGGAGGCAAAAATTATTTCTCTAACATCTAGTTCGGTAAATCGACCCATGGGAGAATTAGAGACTCAAGAACTGAAATCGGCAAGGTCTATATTGTTTGAGAATAGGAGGAACCTTGAGAAAATTAGGCACCAACAATCTCGTGTCAAATGGGTAGTGCTAGGAGATAATAACACGGCCTTCTTCCACCGTGTAGGCTCGGCAAGATCGAGAGATAACCGCATAGACCAGCTGGAAATAAATGGTGCGTTACCGGGTAATTCGGTAGAAATTTTCGGGGCAATTAGGGAGTATCTCGGTGATTTATTTAAAGCAAGGGCTGCTGTCCCATTTTCTCTCGACAGCTTGAATCTCCGTATGGTGGACAGATGTACAAACAGCAAGCTGACCGAGGTATTTAACATCTTGGTTGCGTTGAATAACTGCGGAGAAGCAAAGGCTTCGGGTCCTGACGGCTTTAATTTCTTTTTTTATAAAAGATTTTGGGATGTTTTAAAGCCCGAGATCATGGCATTTTTCTCGCATTTTTTCCAAATGGGGTGTCTTCCGGAGGTAATCATATCCTCGTATACGATCCTCATCCCGAAAGTCCCAGGTTCATCTTCTCTTAATAATTTTAGACCTATTGCTCTCGTTCATGGTTTATATAAATTATTGTCTAAAGTACTTTCTAATCGATTACAACCTTATTTGAGTGGTTTAATTTCCGGCAACCAATTCGCATTCACTAAGAATCGGAGTATCCATGAGTACTCTTTCATTGTCTCGGAAATAATTCATTCCATCGATAGAAGACGCCACTCATGCTTGGTACTAAAGTTAGATTTTCGTAAGGCATATGATAGCATATCTTAGGCGTATATTAATGCGGTGTTGTGGAGTATGAATTTTGATGAGAAATGGATTGGGTGGCTATCAAGTTGTAGATGGAATTCGACCACGTCGGTGCTTATTAATGGCTCTCCCAGTGCCCCAATAAACATTGAGAGAGGTGTTAAACAAGGCGACCCCATGTCTCCTTCGATCTTTCTTTTAGCAATTGAAGGTTTAAAGCAATTGTTTGAAGCATACATTCGAGAGGGGATTATTCTGGGTTTCCGTATCGATGGTGTTTATGAAGATGTATCCCTAATTCAATTTGCGGATGACACCTTGTGTTTTCTACCAACGGATAACTCTTTAATCCCGGTGTTTATTAGAATATTGCGATGCTTTGAATTAATCTCGGGGCTTCAAATAAACTTCTATAAGAGTTTCATTTTGGGAGTGAACGTACATGTGAGTGTCGTCCAATCGTATGCGGATCTCCTTGGTTGTAAGGTTGAAAAATTCCCAATCACTTATCTAGGGGTACCACTAAGCTATAAGACAATCCCGTTAGCATCTTGGAACCCATTAATTGCGAAATTTCACTCTCATTTATCTAGTTGGAAAGGACAATGCCTATCATACGCGGGGAGAGTGACGTTTATCAAATCGATCCTATCGACCCTTCCGATTTACTTGCTTTCCCTTCTAAAGCTTCCAAGTGCGATTTATTCCAAGCTCAACCAACTAATGCGAAATTTTCTTTAGAAATGGGTCGCAAATTTGAATGGCTTATTCAAGGTGAGTTGGGACACCATTGCTCTACCCAAGGATTGCGGCTATTTGTATATTCATGATTTGAAATTGGTTAATGGGAGCCTTTTATTTAAGTGGATTTGGAAGATTAGATGTGCAGAACCGAATTCCTTGTGCGAGAAGTATGGTTTTTCATCTTGGGGTGCCCTTAAACATGTCGATACCCATGGGCTATGGCATATTTGGAAGAATATATTCTCATGTTGTATCGAAAATGATAAAATTTGGGAGATTTTTAAGTCAAACACGATGGTATCGATTGGGTCCGGAGAATTATGCTCTTTTTGGAATGACAATTGGACGGCAAGTTTATCCTTAGCAACATTATTTCCCGACATTTATGTATTGTGCAATCGGAAGTCTAGCAACGTAAAGGCAGCTTGCGAGGTGTTGTTTGGTTTCGATGCGTATTCAAGACCATTTTGGAAGCGCAATTTGAGGTTGTCGATGCGCGACAGATGCGGGGAGCTTCAGAATTGGATTATCCAAGCGTGTTCAAAACCTTTTTGAGGTTGAAATAGTTCAGGGACAACAGCCTTTGCTGCGTTGGGGCCTTCACAGGGATGTTTTCAAATTGGTACCAAATGCTAGCTTTGAGTTTACGGCAAAATCTTTTTGTACGGTGATGTATCATGGGGTTGCGAACCTTCATCCGGGAGTCGATTTTAGACTTCTATGGAACTCAAGATTGTTGCCAAAGACCCAATTCTTCGGGTGGTTACTTATGCATGGGCGACTTCCGACTAGGCATTTCCTTTCTCTTAGACGATGTCCCAATATTGATCCGATTTGCGATGACCCCGAAAGTCATGAACATGTTATTTTTCATTTCACGGAGAGCGCATTGACTTGGAAACGTTTGTGTAATATTTTTGGAATATCTTTGGCGATTCTATGGTTGGCAAGCGAATTCCTTTCGATGTGGATGGAGTCTTTTCGGAGTGGACCAAAACGCAAGTTTGCTACTTCCGTTTGGTTTCATTATGCGAGGTTACTTTAGAAGAGGCGTAACAAGTTTGTATTTGAGGGTGTCTTGAGTTCGGAGGATTTCACACTTTCATGTATTTATTTTACTTGGTTCGTTTTCAAATGTAACAACTCTAGGCTCCTAGGTTTCGAGGTATCGGACGTCTTCATTAATCCAAACATGTTTATATCTTGTACTTAACTAGTTTCGATGGTTCCTCCTCGGAACTTTCGAACTAGATTTTTATTTAATATATTTTAGCCTTGTTGTTTCTCTTGTCATTTGGGGATATCAACCTGGTTGGGATGCCCAAGGCTCGAGGTATAACACGGATCTTTTTCAAAAAAAGAAATACCATTAAAACTGACAATTGTTTGGTTCTTACAACCAACAACTCCCTAAAGATTTCCATGGATACCAATAACATCATTAAATCTAGGCTTAATGCATCGACACCCCCTTGAACTTGTCCAGAAAGGGCTGTTACCACCTTGAACTTTCAAATGTAACAGATAATCCCCTGTACTTGTCTAAAACGTGTCACTTTACCCGCTAGTAAAAATATCGACTTCAGGAACAAGAAGATGAACACGACGAGTCAAAAATCGATACAATATTATGATTAATTGAAGAAAAATTTGGAATAGATATGAAGTTTTGAAGAAAATGAAGAACATATATTAAGGATTTTGAATTGTAAGAATACGAATGTTATGAATTTTTTGTATTCATTTTCTATTCCACCAACATACTTTACACGCATGTATTTTGATGATCATTTACGTAGCAAGTCAGGTAAGCAAAATGAGGTAACGTGACGTGTTTTAAACAAGTACAAGGATTATTTATCACATTTCAAAGTTCAAGATGACAACAATCCTTTTCGAACAAGTTCAAGAGATGTTAATGCATTAAACCTAAAATCTATGCAGCGGTTAATTTGATTTTGGCACGCATTACTAATTTACCATTTATAAGGTACGCATGTAGTAATTATTAATCTAATTATATTAATTTGACTTTAAAATGGAAAAATTAAAAACAAAAAAGATACGAAGCTTTCGTAAGTGCGATCGTAATCTCATTAATTTTACTAACTGTACACATGGGTCAAATAAAAAACGTGTTTTTCTAACCCATATTTATCACCGTCGATTAGATTGACAATTAAGAAGCCTCCATCTCCCCGACGTCGTATCATTAATCGTGGTTACCTTTCTCAACAGACGGTCAACCCTAGGCAAACTATTTGGCTATAAATGAATTTGCCTCCACAATATGGGGAACACGTCACTCTCCTAATTTCAGCATAACGAACTCATTTGAATTCCACAAATAACAGTTTGCCGGCAAAATGGTGAAGGAATCGAAGAAGACGACGACCAGGAAACCGAGATTTCTGTGCCTCCATGGATTTAGAACCAGCGGAGAAATTCTCAAGAAACAACTGTTTACAAAGTGGCCGGAATCTGTTTTTGAGAATCTAGATCTCGTGTTCGTAGATGCAGCTTACCCGGCCGGAGGTAAATCTGAAGTTGAAGGAATTTTCGATCCTCCTTATTATGAATGGTTCCAGTTCAACAAGGTCTTGATCCTGCCCCTTCTATTTATTCAATTCTGCTCCATTTCTTTTGCTTTTCAATTGGATCGTTTCTGATTGATTGTTATTCTTTCAGGAATTTACCGAGTATACAAACTTCGAAAACTGTTTGAAGTACATCGAGGATATAATGATTGAGCAAGGTCCGTTCGATGGCCTTCTAGGTTTCTCTCAGGTCTGTTAATTACGTTTCTCTACGTTTGGTTCTCGAGAAAACGACTGAAAATTGCATAAAATGATGTGTTTGGCTGTATAATTAACGCAGGGGGCAATTTTATCGGCGGGATTGCCCGGACTGCAAGCCAGGGTATGTATCCTATTCGATTTTATTATTCCTCTGTTTATTAAGTTAGGTGAAAAGAAGAAGAGAAGTTTGAATTGACCCCTGCAAGTACCCCATAAATTCAGCATGTTTTATGAAGCTTTATTTCAATTATCGGCAGGGGGTGGCATTAACAAGAGTACCCAAAATACAATCTCTGATCATAATTGGAGGGGCAAAATTCAAGGCGCCGTCTGTGGTTGAAAATGCTTATGCTTCTCCAATTCAATGTCCATCCCTCCACTTTTTGGGTTAGTAAATTAACACCGAGATTCTACATGTTGATTTCTTCATTTTAATTATGTTATCATCTTCAATTATTACTGAATTTTGATAGCTTATTGTTGATTTTGAGTAACGGTGATGTACATAATTTGTGCTTGGTGCAGGAGAGAATGACTACTTGAGACCATATGGATTGGAGCTATTGGAATCATGTGTAGAGCCAGTTGTTGTAAATCATCCCAAGGGCCATACCATTCCAAGGCTTGGTAAATAGAAACTGCACCGTTTTGTCCATCAACTGTTTTTGTGGATTTATTGTATTGTGGTTTAATGGGTGATTGTTTTCTTTTGTGATTTCAGATGAAAATAGTGAAAAAACTGTGTTGAAATACATTGAGAGGATCCAGAGCATAGTGCACCAGAATGAAGCTCTAGTTTTAAATAATTAAATTACTTTTGTGCATTCCACATTGGCGCTTTTTGCTTATTTAATTTATATGCTTTTAGCACCCAGCAAAATAGTTGTTTCTTACACTATTGGGATGCTTTGTGGAATTATTTTTGCTAATATATGGTGCTTTTCTACAAGCTTACCAATGTGTTCATGCACTTTTATGCACAAGATATTGAATGTCACTCCAAAGTAAACCTTGGAGTTTATGATAAGTGATAGGTCATAGTGATTTTATTTTTAACAAAGTAAACTTTATTTTGTCTTTTATTACTGTTGGACCATTGATCCAATAGTGATAAAAGATAAAGTAAAGTTACCTTATAATCTACCTTATGATAATGATATAATCCCTCGATGTTAAATTCAGAATATTTTTTTTAAATTGTTTTAGCCTAGAAATTGGAACCAAATTTGTAATTACAAAAATTATATGTTCGAGTTACATGGGCTAATTAAATTACATAGAAAATTAATTCATAAATAATTAAAATTAATTTTTTTATGGTAATTAGAGAGTGAAAGTAGATATATCAACGGGGTGAGTGGATGGTACATTCCCCACTCTGCACCCAATGCTTTTCGGGCATGGTTTCAGAGATTTCTCATTTAATGTTTTGTGAATTTTTTCCAGTCATTCCTCACTTAATTGTTTTAAATTATGAAATGAATTAAGTGTGATAAAAAAAGTACTGATTATAAAATTTTAAAAAATTTATTAATTTTTTATGTATTTGAAAATTTAAGATCTAATTTTTAAAGGTTATTTTAACTGTAATATCATTATTTTTATTGTTTATATTAATGAAGTTTGAGTATGTAATTGGTGGAATGATGATTTTTTTGAATAAATTATATATTTAATTCAGTTAAAAGTTTGTATGTGATTTATATTCAACCTTTTTGCAGTAATTTTTTCATGAGCACTACGGGGATGGTTCAACTCAAACCCATCTATCCCAGTTTTCTATTTTTACCCATGGGCATCTATTCGAATCTCACAGTTTTTCTATGTTGCCCCACCCTATTGACAAAGCATACATTTTTCAGTATGGCCACGAGAAAATTATACCTTTTGATAATAATAATAATAATAATAACAAATTTATCAATTTCAATAACTATATTAGTTTTATAATATCAATTATTTTGAAATTATTAAAGCCAATAATTAAAAAGCTAGATACCAATCAAGCATAGTCTAAGTAGTAGATATAGGAAAGTTAGAAGAAAATTTATATCAAATTTGTTTTCACGTGAAAAAGAGTTCAATTTAATTAGAATATTGATTTGTGGCTAAGAAACACATTGGGGGACATCAGGCAAGTTCGAGTACGGTCAGCATTTCACCCAAAATCAAATAGTGATTAATTAACACGACTGGGTAAGCGCGTCCGAACCCATGGGGGTGAAGAATAATAATATTACGGAGAAATGGGTAACCAATAAAACCAAAATCTAGCTGCCGACGATGATTTTGGCCCGCAGAACGCGAGCTATGACATGTTTGTTTCCCACGCAACTACTGCCTCTCACTCTCCCTCGCTGCACTAATTCTTCTTCCATTTTCAATTCTCCCAGCTCCTTCTTCCTCCGAAGCGCCTCGGTAAGGATCAGCTACTTTATCTCCCTCTCCCGCGCTTTCTTCTTTACATTACCTACCTAACTTCCCATGGACCTCTTTGTTAGGGTTCTCCTCCCATTTGTCCAATTTCGAGTCCTGTAATTCGTTCGTTTTGTTCGAAATCCAGTGAATTGCCTATGGCCATGCAAAGCTTTCAAAATTCAGATTCTGTTTCCTACCTCACGCAGAATGAGGCTGCTGAGATTGATGAGATTCTCATGGGCCCTCTCGGATTTAGCGTCGATCAGTTGATGGTCTGTGTATATAAGTTCTCTTATAGAATTCTCTTTATTGCTTTTTTATTTCGCTACTTTCTTGCTCCACTATTGATGTTTCTAACGAAATTCGCAGGAATTGGCTGGTTTGAGCGTCGCTTCTTCCATAGCTGAGGTGATGCTCTAACTATTCTTCTTCTTTCTCACAGAAAATTTCTCTCCGATTTTAGAAACTAATTACTTGCTTTATATTACTGTGCTATTACTGAGCTTGTAATCTGCTCAAAATAAGCGTTTGCTTTCTGCTTCTGTATCATTGTCAGTAGACCTGTCTCTCGATCCAAATCTTTTTCCTAAGTTACTCATTATAACCCTTTAGCATTCTGAAGTAGACTTAATATCCCCCCAAATTTTGCCTTCTGCGCAATTGGTAATTTGATTTTCTTTCGTAGCATGGTTGGGTGATACATGAATCATGGACATAAACTACTGACTGATTGCACGGTTGCATGATTTTCAGCATTAGTTCTGTATATTTGCTGATGCTCTAATTTAAATTAGTTGTGCGAGCTTATAACCTAGTCTGATTCATTGTTTTGAATTGATTTCGCCTGCAGGTTTACAAACCAAGTGAGTACAATCGTGTTCTTGTTATATGCGGTCCAGGGAACAACGGTGGCGATGGTTTGGTTGCAGCTCGCCACCTGCATCACTTTGGATATAAACCACATGTTTGTTATCCCAAGCGTACACCCAAACCTCTTTATACTGGTTTGGTTACTCAGGTGTGAACTGGCTCCAAGTTGATACATTCTTCAAGCATCAGCTAGCATAGTTTATTGGAATTCTTACTTTATGTCAGTAATTTTGTAGCTGGAATCATTATCAGTCCTGTTTGTGGAAGTGGAAGATCTGCCTTCAGATTTGTCAAAGGAATTTGACATCGTACTTGATGCAATCTTTGGATTCTCCTTTCATGGTAATCACTTTATTATTTAATTCTCTTTATACTTTCTCTCAAGTTAATTTTTTGCTGAAACAAAAGCAGCAATGTAGAATGATTAAACAAATACCCAAAGCTTCATTTTTCTTTGATAGCTGCACGTGCATACACATTCCACATCTTGACAGCCTAAGAAGATTCTTGTTACTCTTGTTTTGCAAAAGATAGGGACAACACAAATTCTCTTATTAAGTTGATGAGAGTAGTAAGCTCATCTTATTATAATAAGTAACTATCGGCTTCATTTGATAGATTAATATTTTCTTAAGCAGTTGATTTTTTTCAGATTTTGATGAGAAAAAAATGATCAATTGATGTAAGAATGAAATTATCCTGACTTTGAAGGCATAAAAGTAATACCATATACCAGTTACAATTTGAAGGATAACTCTAAAATTTATTATTTTTTTAATGGCTTAAGTTATATAATATGCTGATAAAACTTGTAGATTTACATAGTTCAAATCTTCAAACATGACAAGTATATTTTTTCTATATCGTGTCTTAATCCTTCACTCTCCCTCTTTACGGTTCTAATCTTTAAATTTTGAAATATTTTAGGTGCCCCTAGACCACCTTTTGATTATCTGATTGAAAAATTGGTTCAGTTGCATAAGAGCACTGAAAATCAGTCCCCAGCAATTGTCTCTGTAGATATTCCATCTGGATGGCATGTTGAAGAAGGTGATATTGGTGGAGAAGGAATTAAACCAGACATGCTGGCAAGTTCTGAATACCAATTATCTGTTATCCACCTCAAATATGAGATTGAAATTCTTAAACAACCCTTTATATTCCTACTTCTAGATAGCTGTGACTGACTCTTGTGTGAATCACCGTGTTAATCTGATGTTAGTATTTTGTAGGTTTCTTTGACAGCTCCGAAGTTGTGTGCAAAGAAATTTTGTGGTCCACACCATTTTCTAGGTGGTAGATTTGTCCCTCCATCTGTTATGGAGAAATATAAGTTGCATCTTCCTCCATATCCTGGCACTTCTATGTGTGTTCGAATTGGAAAGCCTCCACAAATTGATATATCAGCTCTGAGAGAAAACTATATCTCTCCTGAATTTCTTGAGGAGCAGGTGGAACCTAACCCCATGGATCAGGTCTGTATGTATTGGTAATTTGGTATAATGCTAATCATGTTTATCTTTTTCCCAAGCTGACAAATGATAGCCTGGCTGTAATCGTTTCGTTCTTGTTTGACGTATAATGCTTTTTGATAAGGCTATCTCTTTTACTTTTTTGTTTTCTCAATCAGTTACTAATTTATTTTATAGCATCATTATTTAAACATTTGACTATGTTGCAGTTTCGCAAATGGTTTGATGATGCTCTGGCTGCTTCACTGAAGGAACCAAATGCTATGGCTTTGACCACTGTTGGAAAGGATGGAAAACCGTAAGTTCTTGTTCGGTGCTTGGCAGTCATTAATTTAGTAACAGAAAATTCTTTCAGATTGAAAAGTAATTCATTCACATGGATCCAGTGAAGTCATACTATTTCTGTTTTGGCTGATAGAAGAATCCTCAGTGCCTCGTGAATCTGCCTCTCATCATTAGCAAATTAAGAATTTTATGCATCTTATACATCATTTGTATGCGTTAAAATATACTAAAGATCCTTGGACACTTATTTTTTTTCTGCTGAGTTCCATCACTATTTCGCGGACCAAAACACTTGCAGCTGAAAGAAAATCAGTTTTCTCACCTCTTTAAAATCTTAATAATCCTGTTTTTAAAAGGGGTATGCAAAACTTCTTTTGGTTTTTGCTTTCAGCATTTCTGAATACTGGATTCTTTTATTCCATGCCATTGCTAAGTCTGAAGTTAGATTACATTTACATCTAAGGATAACAAAGTATATTGTTTATTATTTTAATATGAAATATCCAATCATAGATGTGTGTATCGAAAACGAGTTGAGATCTTGAAACTTTTCTCCGCTTCTAGGGCAAACTACAAATTTAGTTAAAATAATAATAAAATATATACGAGGAATGTGAAATGAGCTTTTCATAAAAAATTTTCATCATAATTTCATGCTTGAATGTAGCAATGACATAATGTGTTGGAGATTTGTATGCTACATCTTGCATTTCACCTGTTGGTCAGCCATTCACTTTTTAAACTTTGAAGTAAACTTAATGCAAAATTCAGAGACCACACAATAGGGAATATATACTTGTTCATCATTCCAAATGATAGAAGCATAACACGAGTTTCTTAACAATGGTTGACAACATCACTATTTTGTGAACATACTAAATTTCGTTATTGGTCTTTAGGAATTTAACAAATGAATTGAGGTTCAGCCATGCAAAAGCTTTTCTCATGTTGAATATCAGGAAAGTCGACTATGTTTTAGCTAGATTGTGCATTGTTTACATTTAATATTGATTATCTAATGGAATTAATATATTTTCCATGTTTTTTACCCTTTGATTGCTATTGAAATTCATGTGGCACTGGAACTAGTTCAGGTAATAAAGTAATAATTCGTCATATTTGATTTCACTTTGTGCTCCAGCTCATCAAGAATGGTACTGTTGAAAGGTGTTGATCAGGATGGATTTGTCTGGTTAGTGTTATGCTATAATTTGTGGCCATGATTCGAACAATGTTGTGTTTCCAGATGTACTTGCAGTTTATTTTCTTGCTGCTATTTTTACGTTTTTCAGGTTCACCAATTATGAGAGTCGAAAGGGACGTGAATTATCTGAAAATCCCCATGCAGCACTTCTTTTCTACTGGGATGGTCTTAATCGCCAGGTGCTGCACTGTTGTGATTTGACATAGCATGAGCTTTTGTTTCCCCTTTTTCCTCTCTCATGTCCCATTTCTGCATATGTTAGGATCTCATATTGTTTAATAGATTGATGATCATGACAAAAAAATTCCGATTCTTGTATTCTTGTTTATTTATCTTCTTCATAGTTTATGTTAGTTTTTAATAATATGCAATGATAACCACAGATAACATTATGCACTAATAGGCAGGAGCAGGACTTTGATCTTTAATTACATGGTTAATTGCTTCTTCATGTATATTGGTATTTGGCTAAAAAATTACAATCTGAAACTAAGGATCTTAGCCCTCTTCTGTGGCTACTGGGACTAGATTTTTTTTGAACTGTAGTAGGATACATGAATTGAATTCACTTGGAGATTGCAATGGGATTAGAAGTCTTTGGGTTGTACCTCTCTATCAGAGGAACTCCATTGTACTTAACCTTTAGGCTTTTTACTATTTGAAATGTTTCAAAGCACCAAAAATCATGTTTTCATAGAAACGTGTTACTAGAGTGTTGGACTATTGTGCTTGTATGATCCCTTAGCTTTTAGCAGTTGATCATTTGGCTAATTTTGACTCTTAGGTAAGGGTCGAAGGACCTGTGGAGAAAGTTTCAGAAGAGGAGTCTGATCAATACTTCCATAGTCGCCCTCGGGGAAGTCAAATTGGAGCAATAGTTAGCAAGCAGGTACTTCCTAGTTTATCAAATCATATCTGCTGTCTTAAATTAAGTTCTTAAAGCCTCAAGTATGATTTCCTTCAGAGTTCTATAGTCCCTGGAAGGCATGTTCTATACCAGCAATACAAAGAATTAGAAGAGCAGTTCTCCAATATGTAAGTCGTACTTTCTCTTTGAGAAAAAAAAATGTCGATTGCACTTGGTTCATTTCATTTTCCTCCAAATGTAGCATCGCAGCTAACGAATTATTATAAACTTCCTTAGAAATGCCTATTGTACTTCTTAAGTAATTTCTTTCATTCCTGAGGTATGTCTTCCTACCTGGGGAGTAGTTCTGATAAAATTTCTTTTTGGTCCTTTGTTATGACTATGAGTACAGAAGTTTGATCCCAAAACCTAAAAACTGGGGAGGATACAGGCTGAAGCCAGAAAGTTTTGAGTTTTGGCAAGGACAGAAATCTCGTCTGCATGACAGGTATTCACATTCTCTTTGCATTGTCTGCAAGATTTGAATAGAATGGTTCTGTCAATTACCAAACTAGATTATTACTGTTCATGTTTGACTTTGAGTAATGTCTGTTGGATTTTCCTATTTTCTGTTTCTTCTATGCACTAATAATATACTGTCTCTCATATACTATGAAGGTTGACCTAGACATAGTATAGGTCGATATTCCCTTCTTTTTGTCGATTGAATGAATGATTTTTCCAGTTACAAATTGTGAAAGTGACCAGTACAGGAGTCTGATTTACTTGAAAGTTGAAATACATTCATAACTCGGGAAAAAGAAAATATCTATTCCATCTTTGCTTATCATGATGGATAGTAGCATTGTTTCAAAGTGATGATAGTTACTCAACGATATTTATTGATAACTACTTGGAGGTTGGATTTAATTTGGCGTGATTGGAGATTGCTAACGTATGTGAATGTGGTAATGAAGGTTGCAATACATTCCTGAAGAGATTAATGGGAAGCAAACATGGAAAATTGTACGGCTGGCTCCCTGACTAGTATTTCCAGCTTCTTCACTGTGATGGTATCTACTCTCTTGTTTTTGCAGTTTTCATTTGATCTAATAATTCATATTTTTTATTGCTCAGTCTTTGAATACATGATGTGTTGGGTGCATTTCCAGGAGCGCCTTTGTCCCTTGAAGAATAGGGAATTTCAATTCATTTGAGGAAAGTTTGGATTGGAAAAGGAACCTGAAAGTTAAAAGCCTGAATATAGCACGTTGGTTGTTCATGTTGCAGAACTTTTAAATGAAAAACAAAGGGCGATATAGCGAGCAAATGACAAACACTTCATATTATGATACTGTTGCATACTGCCCAATTATGGTGTATCAATTACTCTCTCCGTCTACTAAATATTGTTGTTTTAACTAATTCACAGTTTTTAAGATAACAACTAATCGAATGAGTTGATTTATCAATTTACCCCTTCATAAATGTTCTATTCAATTTTCATGACTTTATTAATATGTTTTCTCTTGTTATTGGAGATTAAAATATAATTATCTTGAAACTTAAACAAATTAATAGGGGTAGTTGGAAAACTTGAAAAAAAATATTTTGGAAATATGAAATGATAATAAAAAAGAGATAACGAAATCACTTTAAAGCGATAATATTTAGTAAATGGAGAGAGTATTATTATTGAAAAACATTTACAGGATTACCAATAATTTCGTTGGGCATTTGTTAGTTTTTATTCACGCCAATTTATTTATTATATGATTTGTTTTGAAATAAAAATATTAGGTAAGAGCACCAATTGTGATTTACCTTGAAAAAGTAAGGCAGGTCAATATGTGTGATTAGGTAACGATTTACTTAATTAGTAATCACACATGAGTTTTTGCTCTTTCTTACAGTTTATTTTTAATATTTTTTTAACAGTGACGAAATTTATTTGACAAAGTAAGCATATTTTTTCTTTTACAATCATTAGACTAATCATGTGAAATTTGATCTGCTTGTTTAAAAACAATATCGTCATTTATATTATTGTGTTTTTTCAAATTTCTTTTGTTCAGGCTAATATTGTATGTAGAAGACATTAGATATGGTAGATTTGCGCTTGTGATTTTGTTAAAAATAAAATTTTCATTTCTTTACCTCTTATCATCGTATTAATACAATGTCTCTTTTTTATTATCATTTTATATTTCCAATATATTTTTTTTCTAAGTTTTTCATTCCTACCCCTATTAATTTGTTCAACTTTCAAGATAATTATATTTCAATCCCCAATAACAAGAGAAGATTATAAGTTAAATTGTTTTTATTGAACATATTAATAAAGTCTTGATAATAAGATAGAACATTTATGAAAGGGTAAATTAGTAAATCATCTCATTCGATTAATTATTATCCTAAAAGCTGTGAATTAGTGAAAACGACAATATATAGTAAACGGATGGAGTAGTAACTATTTCAATTCTTTCTTTTACAAAGAAAATTAAATCCTAAAATTTTATTTCTATCTTGGAAAATGTTACTCCCCCGTCTACTAAATATTATCGTTTTAGAGTGATTTCGTTATCTCTTTTTTATTGTTATTTTGTATTTCCAAGTTTTTTTTTCCAAGTTTTCCATTCCTACCCTTATTAATTTGTTCAAGTTTTAAGATAATTATATTCTAATCTCCAATAACAAGAGAAGACTATAGGTCAAATTGTTTTTATTGAACTATTAATAAAGTCGTGAAAATTGAATAGGACAGGTAAATTAGTAAATCACCTCATTCGGTTAATTGTTATTTTAAAAACTGTGAATTAGTTAAAACGACAATATTTAATAGACGGAGAGAGTAATTTTAAATGAAGTATCCTCTTGGTAGTCATTTAGTCATTTTTGCTATTTTTAAACTAAAAATTGATAAGCCAACTGTTATTAATGTTATCTCATTTTTCACTTTAAATTTTATTAAATACTGTAATATGAAGTTGTTATAGTATTTTTTACCAACCTTACGTTTCAAATTTCACTTTGAACTTTTAAACCATACTTATACAAGTTATAATACTTTCTAAAAAATAAAATAAATTGATTTTTTGTAAATATTGAAATTTCATATATGCATATCAAAAGTATAAAAAAATTAAATAAATTTTAAATTATATTAATTTTAAATTCAAAATGATATTATTCTCACTTTAAAATTTGAAAATGAAATTGGATCGAATATAGTATTTGTTATTGCAATACCTAAACACGTCTTCATTAGGATTGTAATAATTCCCTTAATCACATTTTAACACGTATACTTAATTAAAAAGAAAAGAATCAAAACTCCATTAGAATATTCTGGAAACAAGTTTGACCGTGTTTCATCATACGTAGTAACTTGTGACCGTTAGGAATGGATGATGCATAAATATCACAAAATCACACTCTCAATCCCAAAAATCAACAAATCCTCCTCAATTCGATTCTTGTTATTGGCTGTACTTGGATTCATACAAACCTAGAAGAGACAATCATGGAGCAAAGCCACACTCACCAGCCGGCCGATCAATCCAAGGAACCCCATTCAATTCCTCCTAAAACCGAAAATCAGATTCCTCATACTGCGGATTATGCTCCTTACCCTAAGATTGATCCAAACGAAGTCGCGGCTCCCTCTGAAAATTGGGCTAACGTTTCCATGGCTCCTCCTGCTCCCATCTCCGGATCTGCAGCAACTACTATGCCTGCTGAATCTAATCCTTATGTTTCTCCCTCTCCTGTTACTCCATCTTCCTCTAAGAGTAACTTTACTCCACTCTAGGTTTTTTTGGTTTTAGGATTTGTTTGATTTTTTAATTGAGTTTATTGTTTGTAAGCTTGATTATGTTTATATTGATTCGATTTGGGCAGATACTGTGGGACAAGTGAAGGATGTGCTCGGTAAATGGGGGAAAAAGGCGGCTGAGGCAACTAAGAAGGCTGAAGATCTTGCTGGAAATATGTGGCAACACTGTACGTATTTGGATGGATCAGATTTGATTTTTTATTTTGAACCTAATTATGCCATTATTGTGAAGTAGTGCTTACCTGTTGTTAGATTCTTTTGTTCAGGTTCTTCAGTCTTTCTTCACTTGCATTTTATCATTTTGTTTATTGATATTTGGCAGAAGTTTTTGCTCTGTAGTTAGTAGTTACTGTTCGTTTTTTACTTACATGACCATGCTTGTAAATAGAACCTTCTCCAATGTTACAATTCCATTTCGGAGTACTGTGCTTATTTAGATGCAGAGACTTTACAAGCGGAATTTTGGCCTTCAATTTATTCATAGGAAGGCCCCCTGTGTTTTCCATGGAAATTCTAATTTCTGAGTTCAAACTTGGGTTCAATTTCCATCCGAAATACTTGTCTTCTCTATTGGCTTACTTCTCTACCCGTTGAGTATAATGTTAGGATGGTCACTTCGTTGGTGTTATACGATATTGCCATGTTTAATAGCCGAGGTTGATTCAATTCCCTTGTTTTCCAAACAGTGAAAACAGGCCCTAGCTTTGCTGATGCTGCAGTTGGAAGAATTGCTCATCAAACTAAAGTTCTGGCAGAAGGGGGTTACGAGAAGATATTTCGCCAAAGTTTCGAGACAGTTCCTGAGGAGCAACTCCTGAAAACATATGCATGCTATCTATCCACTTCTGCTGGTCCGGTTATGGGAGTTTTGTATTTGTCAACTGCAAAGCTTGCATTTTGTAGTGACAATCCTCTGTCTTACAAAGTTGGCGAGGAAACTCAATATAGCTTTTACAAGGTACGCTCATCATGCTTGTAAACTTCACATGAATGGCTTTAGAGCAAGCTTTACTTGACCTCTTGTGGTGCCATTGAGTTGCAACATTTCTTTTCTTTGCATTTGTTTTCACTGCGAATATGTTAGTTTTGGAACTACAAACCCTTCGCTAGTAATATGCATGGAATTGCTAAGATGAACTTAAAAGTAATAACGTAACAAGTACTATAAGTTTGCTGCGTTGACTGCTGAAATTGATATAGTTTCTTATTTCGATTTGGTGGTTTGTGAAAGACGGATAATTTGTTTTGTACATTTGCAACCATTGATGTATGTTAGTTTCATCATGTTAGAAGCTAAGAATGGCTTGAGAAAGAACATGAAAAATGTTTGTTGCAAAAATTATGCACCAACTGCAAGTTTAATTGAAGTTTGTTGCTGCTGATTGTATTATCAAAACTAATAGAAGATCATCTTTTCTTCCTGCAAACTTGTTGCGGTAGCTCTTGTTGCTAAGTCTTAAAACCATGGAAGCAAAATAAAGTGTTCATCATACAAATTGAAAATCCATTGATCTATAAATTATTGTCATAATTTTTAGTAATCTAAAACTAAAAGATAATCATCAATCATCAAAATCGTCAATAAAAGCTAACATATTTCTGATCTTCAATAGCAGAACCACTCTCAAATTCTTCATCTATTGGTTCCTCCTCCATATCTTCTTGTTGAGCTTCATTTTCTTCATCATGAATTTGCTATATATATGTATAAACTTAAATAGTTGTTTTGAAATCTTATCAATGGTCAATTGGCTAATGGTGAACTGTCTGAAATTAATTTCTTTTGTTTCCTAAACTTCAAAAATTACCAAAATCATTACATTTCAAATAAAAAGCTAGTTACTAGCAGCTTCTTCCTTCTTTTCCAGTTATTCCTATTTTCACGAGCTTGTTTTAGTTTTCCTGTTTCGGTTTTGTTACATAGTCATGGTACTATACTCTCTAGCACAAGAAGTCTGTTAATTTTGGGAGAGTGTTATGTGGACAGGTGGTAATTCCAGTGCAGCAGGTGAAGGGCGTAAATCCATCAACGAGCAAGGTGAAAGCGGGAGAGAAATACATACAGGTAATTTCAGTAGACAACCATGAATTTTGGTTCATGGGCTTTGTCTACTACGACAGCGCTATCAAACATCTCCAGGAAGCAGCTTCCGCTACCCGCATTCTCTGATTATCTGCATTTCCCTTATTGTTTAATACATTGAGGATTTGGCTTGCCTGCTGTGAATATAAATGACTTTAAGCGCGGAGTATAGATGTATCATGTTTGTTGTTGTGACATTCTTTATAGTTTGAATTCATATCTTGTAATTTATTTTATGTTCAAATGTATGCTTTCTTTTTGTAATGTTATTTGTCTCAATTCAAATGTTATGCGCCATTTGATAGAAGTTACAGTTAAATTGGTATTTGTCTGTATTGTTGAGTGTCGTTCTTTTTTACTTCACGTATAGCTCATTTTTTACTTTTTCTCAACTTAATCTATCAATTCAAATCAAAATTGTAGCATATATTTATAGATTTTAATACCGTTATGTAAGCAAATTTAGGAATTCATGATTTTGCTAATTTCTCTTTCTAATATATTGCATTTTCATATTTATTTACTTATTTTCAAGTAGCTGGCCGGCCACATCTGTGGATGGTCGAAGAATTCAGCCGGCCATACCAGTGGATGGCCAGAAAGTCCGGGATGGCCATCCAATGGCCGGTTAAAATGATCGAGCAAATCTGATTTTTTTAAAATTCAACTAAAAGGGCAGATTCGTCTAGTGAAAAAGACATGCGACGCTTATTAGCATCATTTATAAAAAATATTGATCATATAAGAGCATTTTAATCCAAATTTAAAAGTTGGGTTTGGAGTTTGAAATGAAGTGGAGTTGTTTTAATCCTAATTCATTTCCAATTTCAAATTTTTGAAATGTTAACAGGGCTACTTCAAATTTAATGGTATTCGCAATTTCAAACACTTTTTCTTACTTTTTATTACTTTTAAAATTGTTGTAATTTGAAAATATTTTTTTAATCATAAAAAATTATTTTATCTTATTTAAAAAAACTATTAATACTTTTATATTTTTGGTTTTAAAATTTGAAGTGAATTTGATGTGCATGATTTGTAACAACTTCAAATCATATAACAAAATAGAATTTACAAATGACATTGGCCAAGTATGATTGACGGCACTTTCGTGTGTAAACTTGTTTTCTATTGAAAAAAATGTAGTATGTACCCTTATTTTTCTTTCAAGTTATACTGATTGAGCTTCTAATATTTCAAATCTAATATACGGACAATAAGACTATACAATTATATAAAAATATTAAGAAAAATCTACCATAAAACAAACGACTCAAATTTAATCAAATTTTTCTTAAGTCATTTTCAACTCCTGAAAATGGGTATTCCACCACCACCATCTTCTTTTTTTATTATCACTTAATTTTTCTTATTTAGGATACAATTAATGTACATGGGAAATAAATATGTCCTATTTTTCCTTTGTTCTAATTTGAGCTAAAATTATATCCATGTTACAAAAAAATATATATATTATAAGCTAGAAACTTCCTCCAAAAGCCTGTATCTTCTTACCTTATTTCTAAAAAAACGTCTTCCAATAATACCATTATTGTTACTACTATCAGGACTGTTAATTTTTGCCGTCTCCTCCGATTTAGTCCTTCTGATAAGTTTCTCCTCTATTTTAGCATTCGAGATAAGTCTCCTCCGGGGAGTAACCAGTGATATTTCCGGCGATCTCTGCTTCTTGATTTGGGTATTGACTTGCAACTTTAAATTCCCTCTCTTTTTCTTAATCTCACTGCTAGTATCATCTTCACTGCTATTTTTATTCGAATTCGACGAATTTTGTGATTTTTCTTTAGTGTCGTTGCTCAGACACCAATTGCATACTTGATACAGTTCAGCTTTTGGGTACAGATTGCTACAATATCTAATTCAGTTACAACAAAAACAAGAAGAATATTGGAATTTATATTAAAACAAACAAAACCCAGGTAGAATTACATATTAATATGAAAGGGTTAAGTTATATACCTGTGTTGGGATCTGAAATGGCAAATAATGCATCGGAAAAGCTCATAAGAAAGGCCAAAATCACCGCACATACAACAACAATAAGGAGGTTTTGTCATTTTTTTGAATGAGGGGTTTGGTTTGGTTTCATAGAAGTGGGTCTTGTTCTTATATTACTTGACTTCATAGTCATTTATGGTTAATTTTTGTGTTTTCAAAAAGTCTTTTAATATTATATTTTTATTATTGAGAAAGATTTGAAATTCCTCATTAAGATTTTCTTTGCTTTTTTTATTAAGTTACCAGTAATTCCTTTCTTTGTTTCTTCTTATTGCCAGAATGTATGGAAACTATTATTATTATAATAATGATAATGATAATAATTTGTTTCAAATTTATTATTTACATAAATTTCATAAAAATTTCATACATTATTAATTTCTTTTAACAAAACTTGATATTTATAAAATCTGAAAGCCGAAAGCGTATCATTTCAGATGTTGTTTTTCAAATTGTACGGTATTACACTATTAAAAATGCACCATCTAAATCAATTTTGTCATACTAAATAATAAATATAGAAATGTCTTACATGACAGCATGAATTAGCAAAACATATAAATATATATTGGTCGGTTTGAACTTGATTATTATATATACATATCTCAAAATCTACCAATATTTTGGGATTTTATTGAGTTCCAATTTAGACAGATTTATTTACTAAATTATATGTTCAAGCAATTCGAAAAATCCAATAAACATGTAACGTGATTTGACTGTTTCGGAAAAATGTTTGTGAATTTTCTTTTTTTTTTTCTTTTGCAGATGGATGTTTGTAGTTTGCAAAGCAAGGATTTCCGAATTGAAATTTCATTAGTAAAATAGGTAATCTTGTCCATTTTGAACGAAAATTTTGCAACTTAATTAATGAAAAGACAATATATCTTAGTGATTAATTTTATAATTTTTTGAGATGTAAAAATATTTGTCTTGATTAAAATGATGATAGCATTTAAAAAATCATAATAGAATGAGAAAATCTCGAATTGATTAAAATAAATCCTACAACTCTATTATTTTCAGTGAAAGTATTTATTTTCATTTTTTGCTAACTTTTAAAACTACAACTACCTATTCTTAAAAAAAATTCACAAGAACTATTTACAAACCATTGAAATTTACCCTTAGTATATACGAAGTATAATTGTATAACAATGTGTTGTGGATGGTTGAATTCGAAATAAGGCATAGATTTTAAAAGGCGCGTTGACGTCCATTTGGTAGCGCCTTCTTTTCCATAATACACTAATATTAAACTTTCTACAAAAAGCTTTTTAACTGTTGATTCGATCACATGGTGAAGAAGACTTTGACTTTGACTTTGACCACATGAAAGCGCAAACGGAACAGCAACGGAACCAATACACTATTTTAAACATTGTCTCATCAGTTGACTTTAACTTTTCTTTTTCTTCCTGTTTATCATAATGATCTTCAGCAGGCAAAGTGATCATAATGCTATACTCTCCTCTAGAAAATGTTTTCTAATCGTTTTATATCCATAGAAAAAGAACAAATGGAAATTGTGGCAAAAAAATATCTGAATTGCTATACACCGCCCGGTATTACTTCGCGCCGCCCGTATTTTTTTTAAATACGGACCATAATACCCCCAACCTTATATTTAGTCTTTTTTTTAACTATTTTGGCCGAAATCCGGCCAAAACCGCTGCTGGAAAGTTCCAGCAGCTTTCCAGCAGCGTAGGCGGATCCGATGTCCGCCTGATCCGCAGCACGGGCGGACAACGGGTCCGCCTATAGACTAACAAAGGCGGACACCGGGTCCGCCTGTTCCGCATTACAGGCGAAAATCGGGTCCGCCTGTAATGCGGTTCAGTTGGATTTCTGTTCGCTGGAATCCGGTTTGCCGCCGGCGAGCATAATCCCCACCGGAGATATTTTTTAAAAAAGTTATTTTCTTAATTTTATGGTTAATTAGTTATGCATAATTGAAAAATTAATTATTTATATTAGGTTTTTTTGGAAAAAAACAAACTAATTAGTTACATAGTTGAATTATATGTTATATAAGTGAAATAGTAAAGTTAAAAAATTGTAAGTAGTGCATTACATGAGTGTAAAAAATTATGTAAGTTAATAAATGTAAGATATGATTTTAAATTAACTTTATTTGAGT